>JANZYI010000018.1:0-91848 GCA_033846785.1 Elsinoe necatrix | reverse complement strand
CTTTATATTTACACCCTTTTATGTTAAATTTATACAAGGATTGTTCTACTTTTCCTTTTACTTGAATAATGTTATTTACTAAGTATTGGTATTTGTGTATATTTGATAGACAATTATAATAAAGATAAATATTGGTTTTACTATTATTACTTAATGTATTAAGTATGTTATTTATTTCTGATTTAACATCAGATGATAAGTTATTTCAGATTATACTTAATTTAACTGTCTGATAGTTATTCAGTCCATAGTATGTTGGGTCTATTATAAGATGTTTTTTCTTTAGGGCTATGGCCATAGGGATATACTTTTTTTTGTGTTTGGCTTTGTGCTTATATTTAAGTTATATAGATAATTGTTAGGTTTTCTTATAATACAAGTACGTTTATAATTTATGTAATCATTAAACATACTATGTACACGAGTAACAAAAATAGTAGATAAAATAGAACACTTCTCTGTAACTAGAGGTATAAAAACCCCATGACATATACTAAAACCTGCAGCTAAAAATAAAACATGTTTAGCTGAGTATGTTAAACTAAATAGAGAGAAACTAGGTTTAGTATAACAAGAAGAATAGCTATAACATAAATATCTATTATTTAGAATATAAAAGGTAATATACTTAGGCGCTAATACTTTAGGTATTTCTCTTAAGAAATGTAATAAATATAAGCTAGGTAATATAGCAGTAAAAACTTTGTGTAAAGATACAACTATAACAAAATCGATACCACTATCCGACATGCATACGCCTAAATTTAGTAAATATAAAAACAAAGATATTATTATTTTAAATTTAATAATAGTAAAAAAAACTTGTCTACTATTATTAATACAATAGCAAATTACTTCTACTAAATCAGCCTTATTGGTTTCAGTATTAATCATAATTAAAGCTAATAATAAATTAGAGGCTAGAGAGAGTAGAAGTGTAATAAAAGCATGGCTACTTATATTATTACCATATACATATAAAGCGCTAGCTATTGTAAAGTAAACAAAGGAGATAGTAATGAAATTATCTATAATTTGTTTCCTGTTTTTTATTATGTATAAGGAAATACGTTTACAAGCTATTGCACTGTTTATTAGTAAATTAAAAATATACTCCCGATTTTTACTATTTATAATCTTTACTCACATTGATTTTCCTCGTATTAATTTTAGTTTGTTTACTTTCTATAGATAATGCATTCTTACCTATTTCAAATACGAAACCTAAAGTAAGTACTAGCATAAAAGCTAATATAATAATCAAACCAAATATACCATTATTATAGTGAGAAACAATATAAGGGTACACTAGCAGAATTTCAAGATCAAACAGTAGAAATAAAAGAGCAAATATAAAGAAAGAAATAGTGAATTCTGTTCTATTTTGACCTAAAAAGGAATGAAATCCACATTCGAAAACACTATCTTTTTCCTGGTAAGGATTATGTGTAGCAAAGATAAAATTAACAGCCAATAAAATAACCGTTAAAATAGGTATAAAAATAAAAAAAAAAGTTTGACTAGTCATTAGTTAAATAATAAAAGAGTTAATATTCTGGCTAAATTAAATGACTCATTAGGTATAAATATAAATAATAATAATAATAAAGTTAGTATAGAAATAATAATACTTAAAGCACTAGATATTTTTATATCATTAGCATTAAATATAGCGTAGGTAGAGTGAATACCCCCCTGTTTTTTAAATGTACCAAAGAAATTAAATCTTGTTAAGAAAGGATTAAGTATGTAATCACTTTTAAAGAAAAACATTTGTTTTACAATATTTAAATAATAGGCTGCACCTATAACACTAGTAAGAATACCTACTAATGTTATAAAAAGGTAACCGTTATCTAAAGCTGCACTTAATACCATCTGTTTAGCGAAAAAACCTATTAAAGGTGGTATACCTATAAATGAAAATAAAGTTATAGCTAAGCTAAGAGACAAGTAGGGATTTATATAGAAATATCCTTTTAATTGATTAACCAATTGTATGGGAGAATTATTTATATCTTTTAAAAGACTAGAATCCTGTAAATTTTCAAAAGTTTTAGAATAAGACATATATTTATTATTTTCTAAATTTACAGAAACATTTGTAATTTCATTGAATAATTTTTCTTTATCTTCATTTATACTTACTATTTCTTTATTAGTAAAGGCATGGTCTGCCTTTTTTGTGTTATTAAATCTGAAAGAAAGAGGAGTTTCTTTGTTATCTGTTTTTTTGTTTGTATCACCCTTATATATATATAGATACATAGTGTAACCTATAGTTACTAATATAACAAAGGCGTTTAAATTTGAAATTGTGTAGGATAGTATATAGAATAAATAAGCTTGTATAGATTCTGTGCTAAATACACTCAATCTAACAGGGGAGGATAAATCCTACATGGCTAATAGTACTATAAGCATAAACTCTTTTTTTTTTTTGGTTAAACCTGAAACCCCCCAAATAATAAGGGAGAATAGACAAAAAACTAGTAAACGTTTTTCATGAGAAAGAGGAGAAGTCTTTATTAATAAAATAAACTAATTCAAGTAAAAGATAAAAATAGATATTTTTGTTTAAATAATAAAGCTACATAAGTATTTACATTTTGGGTTTTGAAACAAAAAAAAAAGAGCTTCAAAAATGGAAAGGTGCGGCTGACACTTTAAATAAGAATCCTACTGTCATTATTATTAAAGATAAATTTATATAGTATGAGTCTAAAGCCTCTGTACCATATTGGTTCACTCCTTGTTCAGCTAAAGCAGTACTAGGTATTATATCCGATATTGTTGTTATAATGTATAATCCTTCTAATGAAGTTGTACCAGAATTAATATATAGTAAACCTGAACCTAGTAAAATAAAACAGGAGGATAGTCCTCCTAATAAGAAATAAGTAAGACCTCCTCATGTAGCTTGTTCAGAATCTCTATGTAATGTAGATAAGATATATAATCCATAACTTTGCAATTCTATTGCAATAAATAATGAAATTAAATCAGCACTACTCATTAAAAATACGGCACCGCTTATTATAAATAAGATAATTAATGGATATTCCAGTATTCTATATTGTTCTATTTTTGTATCTCCTAAACCTACTATACTATAGCAATCTTTCCTTGACATTAGACTTTGTAGTGAAGAAACTTCCTTTGATATTAAGGTTCTGTGATAAAAGGAATTATAAACTAATATTATAGAACTTAATAGCAAAATAAAGATAGTAAAACTTTGAGTTAGAGAAGTTATATTAAATAAACCTCCATATAAACCAATTCCCTTCTCTAAATTAATGACAAATAAGTTATTATAGCTTATAAAACAAGCGGATAATAATGCCAAAATTGCACTTCTAGAATAGAAGATAGCCATGTCTTTTCTCGTAGTGAGAGCATTTGAAAATAATATATAAAATATAGCAGATAGTAACATTCAGAGAATATCCGATTCGAACGGATGTGGTTTATTAAACCAAATAAGTTTCAAGCTTACCGCTTTAGACCACTCAGCCAATTCTCTTAGGGGCTACTATGCTTTTTTTGTCGCTTTTTTCCTTTCTATGAAGGGTAAAACATTCTTTTAGAGGGCAATCGCCCTTATTTGTGTATTTATATACTCCTATTCTTCTATCTTCCCCAGCCCCCCCCCCCCTGATAGGGAGGATACACTTCTTTATAGGTATAAAAATTATATTTATATGATGAAACACTACAACAACTTTTATACACTATTTGCCCCTTTAACTAATACAAGACATAATACATGGATTGGTCTTGGGTGCAACGGTTTATTTTCTGGTGGTTTACAGCCTTTATTAGTTAGTAGTGCTACTAATAGACTTATATTTAGTACTATTATGAAACATGTAGTACACACGAATATCTTATCTACTCTGGATATCACAAGTAATTCCTATTGTATTGAGTATAAGAAAAGTAATAATATATATAACTGTTACCTATCATTTAACCATTTCATTAGGGGCTATAGCCTTAAAGAACGTTTTTATAATACTATTAAAAAAGTAGTTGACTACTAATAATATTTATACTGTCTATATCAAAACTAAATTTGATCATGATAATTTTAGTATGGCTGGTAATCAGTTTGGTTTTAAGTATGACATATATAGCCAGGATTGTTTGGTGAATTTATGAGATACTATTTCTACTAAATTAAGTGATATGTTAGATACATATTCTGTGAGTGGTGATAGTTTGATATATATAAATATAATATTTAGAACTCTAGATAAAAAGGTTTACAATGATATCATTTTAGATAAAGAATTCTCTCATGAGAATACAGCTCTTGATAAACAAACCTTAAGAGAATTGACTAGTATACCTGCTACAAATAACTTAGATGAACTAGGTAATGCTTTAACAACAACATCGGATACAAATAATATTATACAAGATATACGTCTTGAGCGTCATGGTAAAGTATATAATTTTATGGACTTCATTATAGATAAGTCTAAGTATATAAGAAGTTCTCATAGAGATGCTATTATTACTTTTGATAGTATGTTCAAATTCTATTTTATTAATAGTAAAATAAATTATGTTTTAGCTATTAAAACTATAAATGATACTACAATAGTAAAGTATAAGTATTCTATAGATGGGGTATTATTAAGTAATATAATGGATCACAAGGATAGTGAAGGTATCATAAGAAAATCAGGTAATAGTGTTATGTATATATCGAAAGATAATATAGTAAACAAGTTAGAAAGATTTATGAATTTCAAGCCTTTAGATAGATATCGTAGTAAAGATAACTATTGACGTGCTAACCCTAATATAGGTGTGATTTATATAGAAACATTTATCAATAATAACAATACACCTCAAATATATGCATTAGGTTTCAAAACAAAACTAAACAATGAACCTGTCGTGTACTATATAAAAGAAAAGTTAAATTCAGAAGAAATAGTGTTAACAATGATCCTTTGCTTATAGATTTTGATAAGTAGAGAGCTAGCCCTCTACTTATTTATTGTTATACTACACATTATGTGATTCCTCGACGAATCGAACGTCGATAATACCCTTATCAAAAGCACACTTTGCCAATTAAGTTAAGGAACCTTTTATTACACATTGTTGTGATACACTATTGCCTTTCTTATTGTGATTATAAATTCTACTTTTAGAGGGCAATCGCCCTTATTTGTTTACCTGTAGAAAGATAGATTTTGTAGGACTAAACTTTTTAAACATTTAGTGTTTACAAGAGCACTCAGATTTGAACTGAGAAATCGAAGTTTGAAGCTTCTTATTTTACCGTTAAATTATACTCTTTTTAGGTAATAACCTAATTATTTTTACTAGTAACTTAACTAGTAAAACCTTCTGTCTATTTGTATACCATTACTACTTATTAGTAGAAACGGAAAAGAATGGATTTGAACCATTAGGTGTGAAACACAATATTTAGCAAATATCTCGCCTTACCTATGGCAACTTTTCCTAAAAAGTAATTTTTATTTAGCCCTCGTCATAGCGCTAGGCTAAATATACGTAAAAAAATAGTTTTTTATTTAGAGGGCAAGCGCCCTTTCTTTTTATTTAGAGGGCAATCGCCCTTTTGTTTAGGGTTTCACCTGTAAAAAATACTACGCTTTTTTAAAAAAGACAATTAAAAGCGATAATCAAAGAAATTAAATCACGCTAATAAAAAGTAAGACCTTGGCTTCTTTTACAGCTAACAACGTATTAATTCGTAGGTGCTTCTCTACTGTACTTAGGTACACCTAAATTTTCATACATAGAATTATTGTCATATCCTCTGTTACTTTAATTAATACAATGTATAACGTATACAATACCATAACTAGGTAAATTTTCACCCAGAATTTTACTTAAATAAAGTTTTAATTTAGGTATACCTAATAAATACCTTGATTTATCGTTTAAGTTACTATCGAAACTAAGACCTGGTAAATCACCTATATCTTTTCATAAAGGAGGTGTACTACCTATATCTGTTGTAGATATATATTTAACGGATTCACAAGTGTGATCATACTCATTTATATCATAAGCCGCTAAGCTTATTTCTTGCCCACGATATACATTTTCTAGAACATTTTGTATAATACAACGAACTAACCTAGATATATTACCTATATGATTATCCCATATTGAGTAGGTGTCAGATATTTTTTCACCTTGCACATCTAGAGCATAAATAACAAAACCATGACATGAATCGAAGAGATCCATTATGGCATTAACCAAAGTACGCGATTTACAGAAACTTAAATTGGATATAATACTGTTTGACATAGTTATATGTCAATAGCAAGACTCTGTTGTATGTTGTTTTATACACAATATAATATCTCTAGTAGTCATAGGATTAACCCTACTATTGTTTAATACCTCATTACTATACATGCTATTGAATTTCAAGATTCGATTTCTATGTATAAGAGCTAGTGCAGCACATAGAGCTTTAGAACCTTTACTATAATTATAACGTTTAATACCAGAATAAAATCTAATACTATGTTTATCACCTAATAAGTGACTGTTGTAAGAACATGCCAAGCAAAAACCTTTAGAGCCAAGACCAGCCTGACTTATAATTCTTGTAGTAGCTAATGGCTTAGAACCCATATTCATTTTTATATTTTTGTTTATGTTTATGTTTTTCATTCGAGTCAGGTCGGATTCGAACCGACACTTTTTTTCTTGACAAGAAAAATTTCTACCTATTAAAATACTAACCCTTTTTTATGGAAACCTTTAAGTAAAAAAAAACGCTTTTTTAACTTAAAGAAAAACCCTTATAGTTTTTCACGTAAAATACACATTAACAACACTAAAATAACACTAATGTAAGTTTATATAAATAATACTAATAAGATAGCACAGTAATTTAGTCTAAACCATAGTGTTATGAAATAAACAACTAAGAAAACGAAAAAACCACAACTAAGAAAACGAAAAAACCACAACTAAGGAAACGAAAAAACCACAACTAAGAAAACGAAAAACCACTATATAAATAAATCAATAAAGAGTGATGTAATAATAACAAATAAAAATGACAAAGCAAAAATCAGGCGTTATCTAGTCAACTTTTATTTTTTTTTCTATTTTATAATACAAACACACAAAGTATTATAAAATATGCTGTTATTAAAACATTAATGCACATAGAAAAAAAAGGATTTAAACATAATTAATCTTTGTTATTATTAGCTCTAAATTCAATAAAACGAGATTCTATTCTACGTTCCATTTCTTCTTTATCTACTATTTCATTATCTTTTTCAGCTTTTATTTTTATTTCTCGTTTAAATCTGTGATATCTACTTTGATTTCTTTTATGCTCATCGTATTCAGCACGCTCTTCAATATTCATATTATTTATTCTTTCTTTTGTTCTATCTTTTCTTTGTTTATTACCTTGTCTTATATTTTCTCACTCTTTTTCTGATCTATTATCTCTCTTAACTGCTTCATTAGCCCTTCTTATCTCATTAACTTTATCCCGTTCAGAATCAGGCATGTCAGCTAAATTTTCTCTTCTTTTTTTATTGTATTCATCAATTTCTTGTTCACTTCTAGTATAATGATTAACACTTTTCATAATGTTATCCATGTTTCTTTCCTCCTCTGTCCGATTAGCTCTTTTTTCTGCAGCTCATACTTTCTGGTATTCCCTATTTATGTTCTCTTCCTCCTCTGTCCTATTAGCTCTTTTTTCTGCAGAACGTTTTCTTCTTTTTTCCCTATCGTCTTTTTCTTTAGCGGTTAAGTCAGAGTCAGGTTTTCTTGGTCTTTTGGGCTTCCTATTTGTGCTAGCACTGTCATTATTGTTATTGTTATTATTTGAATGGTCTATGGATTTACCTTTATTGTTCATTTTTAATATAGTAAAAATAATGCTACATACTTTGATGAAGTTAGTATACCATAGATACATTAATAGTAGGTAAATTACTATAATAAAAAAAAATATTAAGGGATTGTCATGGAAAAGTTTATTATTATATATTATATGATTTAGTAGTTTAGATAGGGAGTACAGAAAAAGTAAAAATTCGAAAAATTCATATGGTGTTATATTTGATTGAACGAATTTATACATTATAATACAAAAATTTATTATATATATAACGGTAAACAAGAAATCTTTTGCTTTTACATAAAGATTTTTTATGAAAAAAAAGTAATAAACAATAAGTTCTAATGTTGATAATTTTAGAGTTAAGTTAGGAAAACAATAAGACATAAATAAAGGGCCATAGGCTTCTAAATAATAAGTTGCTAAATCTCTAGTTATTACCTTAATTACAGGTGAAAAAAGATAATATAAAATAGTTGTAATAGTGAAATATTCTGATATATTACCTATATTTAGAATATTAATAGTAGATAAAATGTCATGTGCATTACATGCTACATAGAAAATAAAAGTATATATTAAACTTACATTAAAAATATAAGAAAGCCATGATTTGTACGTAAATTGTGTTTGCATACTAGATCTTTCCCGGTTAAAAAAAGTATTCTTATACGAAACTGTAGATTTATTTCTTTTTTGGGTATATCATGGTTTTTTTAAAAAAGGGTTAATTACAAAACCCCTCTGGCTTTTAACTCAGAAATATCAGAACTTTTGTTTTGTGTATTATTTGATGCGTAGTTTGGATTACTATATAATTCACCTAAAGTGTTTTCTACTAAACTTATAGCTGGTACTATAATTAAGAAATGTGCAAAGTATAATACAGTACTTATTTGCCCAAATTCAATGAAGGGTGATTCTACGTGTTTTGCACCTAATTGCATTAATATTAAGAAGTTAGCTACAAATACAAAGAAAGCAACTTTACTTAAAGGTCTAAATTGTACACCTCTGTATTTACTTAAATCTGTATAAGGCATAACTAATAATATTAGTATAGCTGAAAACATAGCTATAACACCTAATAATTTATTAGGTATAGATCTTAATATAGCATAGAATGGTAATAGATATCACTCAGGTACTATAGCAGGTGGTGTTTGCATAGGATTAGCCATTACATAGTTTTCACTATCTCCTAGTACATTAGGCATAAAGAATACAAATACACTTAATACTAATATAAATAAGAAAATGGTAATTAAATCTTTAAATATAAAGTAGGGTGCAAATGGTAATCTATCATAATTACCTGATATACCTAAGGGGTTATTAGCTCCAACTGTATCGTGCAATGCTATTAAATGCATTAGTGCTAATGCTGCTAAAACAAATGGTAATACGAAATGTAACGCAAAAAATCTATTAAGTGTGGCATTGTTTACTGAAAATCCACCATGTCTTTATATTCTTCTTCCATGCATATAATCTGTTTAGGAATAAGCTGAATACATAACGCCTTTTTTCAAAGGCTATTAGAGTACACCTTACACTATATATCTATCTTCACTCAACTCTGAAGTATTCGAGGTTTATATCTCAGTACTTTCTAATTAAAAACCTTATCTGTTTTCTACTAAATTAATATCCTCTATTATCAGGCTTTCCGACTAATAAAAAAACTCTAGACAATATACAATGAGGCTTTATTTTTGCCGAAACGGCACAAACAACTGTAGGTAAAGTTTACCCACAGGAAAAAAAATTTTTTCCAGTTACTACGAGATATTTATATCTCGTGTTACTAGGTCGGACATGCCTATAAATACTCAATATATTAATAAAATAACAGAATCAGAATCAGTAATTAACTAGTATGTAAGAGTTTATCCTAATATATAGCGAGTAACCATCTACTCGTTGCTCTTTTACACATTACCTTTTTCATAATCTGCAGGATTATAAACTAGAAAAGAGGTGATTTAGATCCGCGATCGGCAATTCTTGGTTTCCCAAAATCTATAACCTTCTTACTATCCCCAACCTCATTACAGGTGGCCATCACTACTACCCTTTTAGGTAGTGACTTAGTAGTTATAGCTTTACGCTTTCCCCGGAGTTTGGTCGTTCTATTAGATAAGGCCTTATCTCACGCTTTCGCGCCTATAGACGGTCATGATTATATGACTACTTGAGAGCTTATTGTAACTTGCTTAAGGTCACTTCACTCATACGAATTCTACAATATCTTGCCCTACTCAAGGTATAGCACTTAATAAATTAGTAATAACTGTTGCCAAATCTTAAATTTGCTCATTAAGTAATAGAACTTATATGTTTAAAACAAGCAAACCATGTACCTTATACTTACTTAACTAAAGTAATTGTATTTATCTACCGAATAAGGCCTTGTGTACATAGGTTAAAGTAGAGGCGATACCCCCTATCTATGTAAAAGATTCCGACTGTACATTGAGCATCATTTCAGACACCTGCGGGTGGACCAGTCTGTAGCGATATTTTATTATACCGACGGTCTTGATACTAAACAAATATTTTTGACCGTTTTCACCTGCATTGCTATAAGATAGTTGTTATTGTATATTTTTAATAAAAATTACTATACGTAGAAGATATACTTCCTATCTTATAACTATATATAACTTATATTATTTTATATTTCATTTCACTTATTATATAGGGCTTCACTATTTCTCGAAGATTTTCCATGCTTTCTTTTCATATATAGATAATATATTGGTTTTTACTACCTGCAGATTGAATAGAAGATTTAATTGCATATTTGTCGTATAGTACTTTCACAAGTAATACACACTCTTCATAAGTAAAACTAGTAGTACTAAATTTTAGCGCAAAGGCGTTACCTTTACTTACTTTGCTTCCATCATCCATTATTCAAATTGCTAATGCCAATGGGGTAAGATATTTGCTTATAGTATTAGGGACACATTTCCTACCATTACAGTAAAACAGTTCTCTTATTCAATTAAAACTTGTATATGTTCAAGTGTGAAATCTAACAACTTTACGTACTTTACCTTTTATACCTAATCTAGTGCTAGGTTTAGGTAGTTTTTTATTACAATATCCATAATTACTTACTATATTATGTAGATAATATATATATTCTACGTGACTATCTTCTTGAAAAAAGGAGATTCTTGTTGCTAAACCTAGAGATCTTTTTTCTGCATGAGCATCTCCTAATAGTGATCCAAAAATTATAGAAATAATTTCCTCATTATGAGGTCCTATTCTATAAATACCATTAATCTTAGTGATAGGTTCACTTGTCAATGTATTTACAATAACAATTAAAATCAATGAAATTAAAAACAATAAAAATAAGTTATACATGTGAGGCATATTTTTACCTCATAATGACATTTGCCCATAGGGCAATACATACAAACATACACTATATAAATAGGGTTTCCCATCTAATGCCAGAATAACTTTAACTTCGTATACTCTGTTAATAATATAAGGCTATAGCCGTATATACTATTAATTGTTCCGACTGTACATTAAGCAGCATTTCAGCCACCCACCAGTGACCCAGTCTGTAGCGATCATTTATATAACCGACGGTCTTGTCAATAGCGCGATCACCATGGTGCTGGTGCGGGCGAATGATTTTAACCGTTTTCACTAGTATTGCCAAATAATTAAGGTAATTATTCTATATCCTTGTCAGGATATACCACTTTAATCTCTATTTTTCTATAAAAATTGCATAGAGTTATTAAGGCCAAAGGCCTTTACTTGTGGGACTATAACATATATATAACTTTTCTATTTTTTAAAGAAATGATCCATACTTTACAAGTAAACTTTTTTTTTTTAACTTACTTTTACTTGTTAACGCTCTATATATTGTTTTCACACTGCAATTTAAGGCTAGACTTGCTTGTGTAATAGATTCGTATTCCCCATAAACAGTGCCGTCTTTATTATATACAACTAAAGGTTTACTTGATTTTTTCATGTTAGCTAATGCTTCGGCTGTAAATTTTCTAGGTAACCTAGCTAAGGCTGATTTTCTTAATTTTTTTTTTGTTTCTTCACTTAATGTTTTACCCCTATTAAGATTACCTATTAGTTGTCTACGTTTTTCACTATAATTTGTCTTCATTTTTATACGATCTATTTCAGTATGTTTATAACCAAAGGTATTACCTGCTTCTGTTAGTATGTTATAATTAGGCAGCAACGTTTTCAAATAATAATCTTCTAAATCTAATAATCTTTTATTATTTTCTTTGGTTACAATTTCAGGAAAATCTTCTAAAATTATAAAAGTAAAATTGTCTATTTTGTACTTTTTAAGTGCTAATTTCACAATTTTACTACCAGTAAGACCTATTAAATGATTATAATATCTTGAATAGATTTTGTTTGTAGAAGCAGAGCCAATGTAATAATCTAACGTAATTCTATTTAGGATAAGATATATTCCACTTTTTCCTTTAGAGTATGCATTTATCTTTTTATTTGTCTCTGGTGTACCTAGGTTTTCATAACATAGTACAGGACATAAGCCTTTTTCTACTAAAAATTCAGTTGTAACGCTAGAATAGTTAGGTTTAGTTATAGTACTGTACGATCTTTGTTGTTTGTAGTTAGTAGAGTTAATTTTGTAAAGCATGGTTTTAGGTATATGTCATGTTGGGCTATTGTTATAACCCAAAAAGGCTGTGGCCATCATTAGTACTAATATTATAGTACCTATAGTTCATGTTAAAGTTCTTGGTGCTTTATATGATCCATAGTATAATCCTCTTCCTATATGTAAGTAAACTAAAAAGAAGAAAGCAGAAGCAGTATTTGAATGTAAGTAACGTATTAATCATCCGTTATTTACATCACGCATTATATGTTCCACAGAATTAAATGCTTCTAATACACTTGCGTTATAATGCATTGCTAAAGTTACACCTGTTACTATTTGTATTATTAGACATACAGCTAATAAGGATCCAAAGTTTCACATATAACTTATATTTGAAGGTAAAGGTGAATCTATTACAAAGTGATTTACTTTACTTAATAGAGAGTGACTTTTTAAAATTCTCATTATATTATTATTATAATTTTTTACTTTACTTTATAATACTCTTAGTTAACGCTAAAGCGCTAAGTAGTTAACCTTTTTTTTTAGTATTTAAATATATCCTATTTTTTTCTATTTATATTTGCTAGTCATAAATATACTTATATATTTTAAGTATATGTATATTGTTTTTAAGGCTAGTCCTAGAGAATATAGGGGCTATGGACATATAAAAGCCTAAGTAAATAAAAATTTATACTTTTTATTATAAAAAGTATAATTTTTTATGAGAAAACAGTAAGTAAATGCTAAACTGTAAGTAAATACTAAACATTAGCTAATTTAAGTAATGCAAAACTAACTGGCACAATAGTTAGTCGTCACCTCCAAAGAAATCCTGAGGTTCTTGACTCACATCTGCATAATCATCCACGAGTGATCCTTGATTACTGGTAGTAGTTCCACTTTCTTGTTGATCACTACCTGTTTGATTTTCTTCTGGAGCATTAGACTCATCCACGTGTGATCCTTGATTACTGGTAGTAGTTCCACTTTCTTCTTGGTCACTACCTGTTTGATTTTCTTCTGGAGCATTAGACTCATCTACTAAATCATATACTTTCGATGCAAATTCATCTTGTATTTCCCTAATATCATGGTCAATAGCCCTAGCTATTGACACACAATCGGGATGTTGCACATCTAGTCTATCTTGTTGATTTAATAAAGTATCTATGGTAGTATTACGCCTGCTATAAAGTTCCTCAAATCTTGATTCTTGCTCTTCATTGAAATTACCTTGTTCTCTTATTGCATCTCCATCACCTACGGTTTCAGAAGCATATTGTCTAGAAGCATCTCTAATATCGTCCAATTCTTCTTGTGTTTCTTGATCTTGATGAAACCGATTACTATTATCCCTACCTTGAAAACTTCGGATAGAACAGATAGAAAACGGTTTGTGTAGTAATAAAGGAGTTAAATGTGAATTATTTATTCTATATCTTGATATTATTATATTATTATTTGTGTAATTTGTTCTCTTAAATACGGCCAATGCTTTGTGAATATTGTTAAATGTAGTCATTAGATTTTAAATAAAATTTTCTTAGTTTTTAACAAATAGGTTTCGTATCAATATATAGAGATAAGGGAGAAATGGTTGAGATATATTATCTTACTATGGGGCACTGTTTAATAGAAAAACAATATATATTTATTGTTTTTTTCTTTTGGCATTATTATTCCAATAAAACATGCTGAATATAATACCTATGTTAGAAACATTTGAAATTACATTACAGTAAATGTTTATTATTCTAATAAACACCTTACGGCCAACCGAAATCGAATCGATACACTTCGTTTGGAAGACGAAAGGTCTACCTATTAACCTATAGCCGTTTGAGAAATGCATAATAATGGGAAAAACCTAACTATTTTACATTGTTATATTAATATTTTTTAATCTATAATAAAGCTAAATGACATTATTTACACTAATATTTTTTATTTAAAACAGAGTAAAATCACATTGTTATATCTATTTTTCAGCACATTAACAAAAGTAGAGGCCATAGGCCCTATATACTAAGATATTCTTATGTCGTAGCTTCATAGTAATCTAATAACTAAATGTAATTACTTAGTATATACCTTATTATAACACTAACTTAATGGAATACCCATAGGGATACGGAGGAATCGAACCTCAAATCTTCGATCTGCAATCAAAACGTAAAACCATTTACATAATCCCTTGTTTTTTTTTTTTATAGTTAAAGTATAAAAGAAAAGTACTAAATAAATAAAGCAAATTGAAATAAAAAATCTTAAACATAAAAAAGAGGAAATACTCTAAAATAACACTAAAACCAACATTAACACTACCACTACTAGTAAAACCAACATTAATACTACCACTACTAGTAAAACCAACATTAACACTACCACTACTAGTAAAACCAACATTAACACTACCACTACCACTAAAAAAATTATTACTATTAGATAATGACATGAAACTACCATTAAACTATTTTTTAGTTCTTTTAGAACTTTCAGGTTCAGAGGATATATTTCCTTGTCCTTGATTTCTTTGTGAAGCAGCTCTCTTAAGTAAATTTCTAATATTTATTTGCTTATCTTCACCAAAAGAATTTAAATTATTAATGTGTTTATAGCCACCTTTACTAGATAAAATTAGAGAAGTAGGAGTAATAGTATTATTTTCAATGACTATTGTTTTATAATAGCTCTTGTTTGTATCTATACATCTAATAAATAAAGCTTTTTCCCTTAGTGTAAGATTATCACTTATTTCTGAAAATCTTACATCTGCAGAAGGATACTTAATAGAGGAGTAAAAGCCTTTACTAAAATGAATAACGGGGTATCTAGATTTTGCAATATCTGTACATAAATTTGCCAGTTTAAAAGCTAAATTATACACATCTTTATTTCAATGAGGCTTACTTAAATCTAATTTATTACTTTCCATACTTATGTAGCCGTTTTCTAAAGGTAATTTTTTTAATAAATATTTACATTTAACACCAGCATAAAACAAAATTTCTCTTACTGCATCTACATCTAGTTGTTTATCAGAGGAAATAGCTTTTAATCTATCGCTACACTCATTACAAAATCAATGCTGTATAGTTAAATCATGATCAGGGTGAGGATTTCTATCTTCTAAATAAGGGATAGTTATCTTTTTAGGTACCTTTACAACACCATTAAGAGACATACCACCTGTTTTATTACTGAAAGTTTTAGACAAACCATACCTATTGATAACATTGGCTATAGCAAAACCAGATTTAACGTTAGATATGTCTGCCTCTAAAAGAATAGTAGCACCTCTTGCACTTTTTATAGTGTTATAGTAACTTTTGTTCCTTTCTACACAGAGTTTAAATAAATTTTGCTCGCCTACATTTAAACTATGCCAAATGTCCTTTACTTGAACTCTTCAATCTCAAAAAAGATAGTTTATCAAATCTATTGTGCCCAAAAGTAAGGTGAACATTTTTAGATACAATTTCAGCTGAAATAAGATTTGCTATTTTCTTAGCTAGCAAATAAACATCAGTATTATTATTAGCAGGTGTTAAATTTAACGGGTGTATTTTTAAAACAACGTTATTATCTTGTATAGTAAGTATGTTAAATAGACTTTTACAACTTACCTTCTTTAATTGCATCTGATGTACTATCTTTCCTAAAGTAGTATCAACTTTCTTAGCTATAATATTTTGCTTTATTTTCTCTATACCTAATCTACAATAAAAAGTAGTATCTTTATGTTCCATGTCTTCTAAACTCGTAGGATTAAGTTTTACACAAGTATCTTGCCTTATATAGTACTCATCATCGTCTAGGTTTATATTAGTATCATTATCATCATCCTGGTTAAATGGTAATGGATTATCTTGCCCTGATGGCCCAGGATTTGAATTACTACCCTCACCAGTTGAAAAACTATACTGATAATCTAGGTTATCATATAAACTATTATTATAATTTTCCATAAAGACATAAGCTATGTTACCTATACTGCTAATAACTATAGATAATGTATATAAAGCCTCTGCGTCACAAGCATTGAATATAATAGTTAACACAGTACGTACAGTAATTATGCATACAAAAATATAAATAAAGACAGAACCATTTATGCTACTTTTACACATAGTAGTAAATATAGTAAAGTAATTTAGTAAAGTTCTATTTTGCTTTTTATTATTAGATCTCCCTTTTAATATACTATAATATAAAGGAGAAATAGGCAGTAATGTAATAATTATATAATAAACCACTATTATAGATCTTTGATCTGTTACTACACTATAGCTTAAAATTACATTTCTTAAAATAAAGAGTAAAGCAAGAAGTATAATAAACTGTATAAGAAAACCAGGATGTCTAATTAATTTAAGCAAAATAGCTCAAGGCTTACACGGTTTATTACTAACATTAGTAATCAATAAGTAGAATGTAAATAGATTAGATAATATAAATAGTAAAGTTATAAAATGGTAAGGTACAGTACCTATAGTATCCTTTAATATGTTACAAGAATAATAATGATAACCCGAATACACTAGTAAAAACATAGGAAATAATTTAACTATTATAAAAGTAAATATAATAGTTAACCTTTTAGTAATGTTATACATAATAATATTTATTTTTAATAAAAAAGGAATAATATATGTTAGTATAATGGCTAAGTATAAATATAAATTATTACTTAGTATAAAGAAAATAACAAAGTAAAAAAACTTTAAAGATATAGTTTGCTGTTGTTTGAAATCTGTGTTACCGTGTATACCTCTAGGTTTACCTCTAAGTTTAGCTCTACTAGATCTACGAGCATTTACAAAAGTACTATGATTGCAGGTAGAAAAGGTACGATATCCTACTACTTTAGAAGAAGATAATGAAGTTATATTATTATGTATAGCAGTATATTTATTAGTATCTGAGTTGAAGGAAGAATTTATAGTGTTTTTTATTTGGCTAGGTTTTACACAAAGTAGAGCTAATATAACAATAATTAATAGATCATTATAAGATACATATAAATATGGTAATGAAATATAAAAGATTAATCCTACCAAAATATATAAAGCATAATAAGTAACTATACCTGTATCTAATTTGGCTATACTACTACTTAAATTAGTTAATCCTTTTTCTAAACCATAAGGACCTAATAATTCAACACTTCCTTTATCAATTACTTTAGTAGTTTGACCACCTATATTTAAAATAAAATCTGTAAAATATTTATTATAAAATAATTCAATTAAAAACCGTTGGTTGAAAAAGCTATAAATATTATAACCTAACCTTGACAATTTGAAGTAAAGTAAAGATTTTGTAAAGAATTCAGAGAATAAAATAGCTATTATGCTAAAGGCTATAGTAAAAAAGAAAGGTAATAATTTAAATAAAGTAGGTACAGCAAATTCAGTATCTAATAATATTTCGTGGCTTGGATGTATAAATATACTATTATCAACAAAGAAACCTGAACCTAAACCAATATAAATATCTTTAGTAAAAAAACCAAAAAAAATAGAAAATAAGGCTAATATAAATAAAGGTATACTCATAAATACATCTCCTTCATGTGCTGTTTTATAACTAACTAAAGGTCCATTAGGATTACTTAAGAAAGTTAAATAAAGTACTTTAACAGAATATAAAGTAGTAAATATAGCACCAATACTTGCAATAAAATAGATTACTGTACTAGAATAAGTAAATTGACCATAAGCTGATTCTAAAATAAAATCTTTTGAATAGAAACCAGTCATGAATGGGAAAGCTACTAAACTAAGACTTGCAATTAACATAACTGAATAGGTTAAGGGTAAAAAAGCTCTTAACCCTCCGTATTTTCTAAAATCTTGATTATCTGCAACAGCATGAATAACAGAACCTGCACCTAAAAATAGCAATCCTTTATAAAATGCATGATTAACTAGATGGAATAAAGCTATATTATAACTAGATAATCCAATTGCTATAACCATCATACCTAATTGACTCATTGTTGAGTAGGCTATAACTTTTTTAATATCTTGTTGAAATAAACCTATTAAGGAACTAAATACTGTAGTTATACCTCCTATTCATAAAGCTAATAATAATACTGTTGAACTATATTCTATTAAAGGTGATGAACGCATTAATAGATATACTCCTGCTGTAACCATAGTAGCAGCATGTATTAAAGCAGAAACCGGTGTAGGACCTTCCATCGCCATTGGTAATCAAACGTGTAATCCGATTTGGGAACTTTTAGCCATAGCACCTATTAATAAGCATACACCTATAATAGTTATTATATCTTCACTTATATAAGGAGCTAACGAGAATACAGTTGAATAATCAATGTTGCTAAAAGTAAGTAACATTGTAAACATACCTATAGTTAAAAAGCAATCTCCAACTCTGTTAGTTAAAAACGCAGATAATGAACTTTGATTTGCTGCTATTCTAGTAAATCAGAAGCTTACTAATAGATAAGAACATACTCCTACCCCTTCTCAACCTACAAACATTAATAGAAAATTATTAGCTGTTACTAATATTAACATCATGAAAGTAAATAAACTTAAATAACTAAAAAATCTTTGATTATGTGGATCATGGCTCATATATCCTATTGAATATATATGTACTACAGATGACACAACTAATACGGGTATTAACATTGATACTGTTAAAGAATCAAAAGTAAATCCTCATAATATACTTAATGTTTCTGAATCTATTCATCTACATAAGTGTATTCACACTGGTATATTATTTAGTCCTACTTCAAAGAAAGCAAGGCTTGCCAATATAGTTGTTATTATTACACAACTACATGTTATAAATTGAGAACCATTAACTCCCACTTTTCTACCAAAAAAACCAGATATTATTGATCCTAATAATGGTAGTATTAATATGGACAAATACATTATTTATATTCTATAGCAATACTACCTCTTAATCTATAATATGATACTAATATTCCTAATCCTATAGCAGATTCTGCACCTGCTATTGATATTATATATATCGCATACATTTGTCCCATTATGTCATCAAAACTAAGAGAACTTATTAATATTAAAAATGTAATTGATAATAACATAATTTCTATAGATATTAACATTAATATAATATTTTTTCTGTTTAAAACGAAGCCTAGTATACCGATTAAAAATAATATTAAAGATAAATTCATTTTTTTTTTTTTAAAAATATTTATGTTAAAATAAGATAAAACCATATGTTTTGCTTTTTTTTTTAGAAAGAGGATTAAATTGAATATATATAACGTAGCTCTACTTTTTATAGGTTTTTATACATTCTATTATAGTGTTTTGCACACTAAGATGATGTGTATTACTATTATATACAGTACTTTTTTTTTTTGGACCAAGACCAGTAATAAACCTGTTTCCTATAACAGATCACCTAGGGCTACTGTTAAATTGATTTAATACTGTACCTACTTTATTGCAAAATTTAGTGAGAAATTTATTATACCCTTTGTAATTTTGTGCAAAAGTAAATAAATCATTATATTCTTTATTAGTTAAGCCTACGTCTCCTAAAGTAATTATAGTAGAAGCTTTGTGTTTTTTTTTTTTTTTTCTATTTTCTTTCCTCTATAATAGTATTAACTTTACTTCCTAGGCTAGTACCTACTTCATGATAAGGATATACAGGAGTAGTGGTAGATCCTGAAGACGAAGCTTCAGGAGCAGAGCTATTTCCAGTTGTAGTACTATTATGCCCTACCATAAACATAATATCATCGGTTTTATGTATATTGAAGTTAATATTATGTATAAAGCTAGGGAGTTTGAAAAATGAAAAATCAAAACAAGGTAATACTATTAGTAGTGCCATAAGTTTACCATAACTAGTTAAAAATAAACTACATAATATAGGAAGTAGTACAGCAGAAAAAATACCTAGTAATCCTATTAAAAAAAGTTTACCTTTAGATATAATTTTCCCGTTATAGCGCTTTGGCGACAAGTAAGCATAAGGTTTGTTATAATAGGAAATATCCCACATAAAACATAATATATATATACTAGATTTAATTGTTTTGTAAAATAAATACAAGGATATCTTAAGCTGATAAATGTTAATATAGATATACTAAGAATTGGAGCATATTTTGTTATTATTAATTTAAACATTTCTTTTATTTAACGCTAAAGCGCTCGCCAAAGCGCTCGCCAAAGCGCTCGCCAAAGCGCTAAGTAGTTTGTTAAAATAATATAAAAGCCACAAGATAGTGAAAAAACCAAGAGAATAGCAAAAATAAAGATATATTCTAGTATGAAAATTGAAATTTACACTGCTCTCTTTTTTTTTTTACTATTTACAAAAAAAGAGAGTTATTTTTTATTAAAGAGTTATAACGCTTTAGCGATAAAAAATACACGACAGGGTAAAAGGAAGCAAAATAGGGCTAATATACAAACCAAAATACTATTTTTCTACTTATATTCTATATACATAGTACGTATATATCACTACAAAATATAGAATTAAATAGTATTTAAATTGCCTTTGTTATCCAATACTGAAACTGAGTTTTAGTGAAAGCTAAAGTCTTGCTTTACCATTAAAGTAAGAACTTTTTTTTTGTAGAAAAACGTTGTAGAAAAAGGATATAATAATATATAATACGAACCTAAGTATTTATAATAAATACTGATTCACCTGCCTCCTGAAGAAAGGATGAAAAAATTACACCTAATCTTTTCTTAAATTATTAATTAATTTTAAGACATTAACACTAGATACATTTTTCGTAAAGAATTCAGGATTTTGCTTTCTACAAGTACGTAATATTTCCGAGACTTCAGCGTTATATTCTTTAGATTTAGGATTAAAAGACACACCTGGTAAGTCACGTAGAGTTATATTAGTATTAACATGTTCAGGCACAGGAGATTCTGCTTTTCTTTTATCTATTTCTTCATTTCTCAATCTTTCTAAAATAGAAGCCCCTCTTTGTTTTAAATCAGTATACGAGACATTTGATGGTGGGACATCTGATGGTGGATCTCTTAATTTAGATTCAGTTCTTTTATCTCAATATATTCCTTCTAGTTCTAACTTTTTTTCTACATAAGTAGGTGCAAACTCTTCATAACCCTTATGATATAAACTTCTCTGAACATAAACCCGCCGTAACGTATTAAATATTTCATTCGCCAGCTCCCGATCCGACTGGGTAGTAGCTCTCAAAGTGGCTCGCTTTGAATCTACTAAATGATCAAGAAGCTCTTGACGACTATATTCTCCATACTTACCAACATGTTGGTACTCAGGGGTATTCTCTCTATTAGTACCACTACTTGAGGGATTCCCTGTATTAGTACCACTACTTGAGGGATTCCCTGTATTAGTACCACTACTTGAGGGATTCCCTGTATTAGTACCACTACTTGAGCTATCAGAGGGATTCATATAAGTAATCCCTTTAAAAATAAACGGCTCACTTGTTGTACTAGCTAGAGCACAAGTCTGTCCAAGAATTGTAATAAGAAAATCATCCTGTAAATAAACCTGCATATAACTAAACGTATATTTTATAACCACTAAAAAAACAACAGAATATAAACCTAAAGAGAATAATCTAAAAGCAGAAAGATAATGCTCTGCGTATATCATACGTATCGCTGTAATGCAAATCATGCTATAAAAAAACTGAATAATATAGATAGCTCAGTCAATATGCAAAGCCTTTACTAAAACTATAGCTGGTAATTTTAGTAAAATTACCAAGGTAATAACTAATAGCACAGAACTAAAAAATAACTTTTTAATGAAATTTCTAAAAGGAAACATTCCATAACCACTTTGTAATGGTAAACTTACAAAAGCATGTGGTTTAGGCGGGCTATTTAAACATCACTCTAAACTATTATAAGCTCTATTCAGTAAGTTTTGCACATAATCAGTATAGAACTGTGGTGTAATTCATGGATTTCTTGAAACAGGGTTTCCATATACTAATTGTGAATACAATATACTTAAGAAAACATATATAGACACTACAGATACTATAGACCCAAAACTACTTACTAGGTTTCAACCGGCAAAAGCATCAGGATAATCACTAATTCTTCTTGGCATACCCTGTAAACCTAAGAAATGTTGAGGGAAGAAGGTTAAATTTACACCTATAAAGAAAATTCAGAAGTGTACTTTAGCTAATATTAAATTGTAATCTAATCCTAGAATTTTTGGGATTCAGTAATATCATGCACTGAATAATGCAAAAACAGCACCCATACTTAATACGTAGTGAAAATGAGCTACAACATAGTATGTATCGTGGAAAGCAATATCTAATGAAGCGTTAGCTAAAACAACTCCACTTAACCCCCCAACAGTGAACATAAACACAAACCCTAGAGCAAATAGCATAGAAGGTGTTAAATGTAATGATCCACCGTAACAAGTAGCTAATCAACTGAAAATTTTAATACCTGTAGGCACAGCTATTATTAATGTTGCGGCAGTAAAGTAAGCTCTTGTATCAACGTCTAAACCAACACTGTACATGTGGTGGCTTCATACTACAAAACCTAATACACCAATTGACATCATAGCGTATACCATACCTAAGTATCCAAAGACAGACTTATTAGAACTTGCTGATATTGTTGTACTTATTATACCAAAACCAGGTATTATTAAAATATAGCAAAAACTTTGATTAGAAAAACAATACTAGAGGGCTTAGCCCTTATAAAGATAATATTTGTTTTATACTAATTCTCAAGAACTTTACTATTCTTGTTAGGACTCTATCTTAAACTGTAGTTAATTCATGTTTATTCATAAGTGATTTTATTCTTATAATTTTGGTTAAACCTTTTTCTGTTAAGTGCTCTCTATTTTGTATAAGTATGTATATTTTTCTTCACCTTAAATAACTCAAGTGTTTTCTAGATTGTAGATTGAATTTGTCAAAATAATTTACTACATTTTTGGCTACACCGAAACTAGTTGAGCCATAGTAGTAAGTATCTTGAGATTTTCTATATCCAATGTTACCACCTAGAAATTCTTTCATTTTTATTAATAAAACGTTGTTCTTTTGATCTATCTGATAGTTCAGTCTAACTTCTGGTCTATTTCTTAGTAAACGCTCAACCATCTTTACTTGGAAGCTGGCATCTGCATCTGAAAATCCTGCTAGTCAATGGTTATCGAAGTTATCTGTTAGATTCATACTAAACTCAATACTTGTATCTTTGTATTTTTTTTGGTTTAATATATTAACTAGTACTTGATTAAACTTACTGTCTGATCTTAATTTACCATTTATTAAATTAATAGTCCTGAAAATTCCTTGTTTATTGGAGATAATTAAAAGATATGCATTTTTATTAGTAATTTTCTTTACCTTACCATAACCCAGCCTTGTTCTTAAATAATATGCAAGAAAGGCATCTGGTGCACTAAATACTATTACTAGTTGTTGGGCGCTACTAAAATGACCGTGACCATCAATTAAACCTGCTAAATAATGACCTAATTGATCGTCATTAAGAGGCTTGTTGTGTTTAGGTACGTGTACTGATATTTGTTTAACATGTTCTGAATTAACTACAGTTTCATTGCGTATAGTCTCTGAGGTTCCATGGTTTATAATGTTACCTGCTGATTTACTCAAGAATTTTAAAATTTTTACTATGTCGTTAGAGATGGAGTATTTAAAATCTATAAGAGTGGTCCCAGCATATAGCAATGTTAAGAGGCCTATAAATTTAACCTCTGGATGTCCGAAAAATCAGAAAAGATGCTGGTATAATATTGGATCTCCACCACCTGCTGCTTCGAAGAAGGAAGTATTGAAGTTTCTATCAGTTAATACCATAGTAATAGCACCAGCTAAAACTGGTAGAGATAATAACAGTAATATAGCAGTAACTACTACTGCTCAGCCGAATAAAGCTAATTTATGTAGTCTTATACCTGGACTTCTCATATTTAGAATAGTTGTTATAAAATTCATAGCACCTAAAAGAGAACTTATACCTGATAAGTGTAGTGCAAAAATAGCTAAATCTACACTAGGTCCACTATGACTTTGTATACCTGATAAAGGAGGGTATAATGTTCCATGTTTGGGACTTCAGCCTTTATATATTATTAATCCTCTCCTCCCATGTAATCCTGTGGTTCTTGACTCACATCTGCATAATCATCAATAAGAGAACCTTTGGTTTTTTTGGTTTGATTTTGCTCTGTACTAACTTCATCTCTGTTTCTTTTAGTTGATGATGCTTGTGTTTCTTGCCCAGCTACATTTACATTGGCGGATTGTGAAGATTCTGCATTTATTCGTTTCTTATTTATTTGTTCTTGTATTAAATTACTTCTGTTTAATAATTCAGATGAATTATTAGATGTAGTATATAGATCACTTTCTATATTTTTTTGGGCTAGTCTTACCTCTTCTAAATTGGAAGCATCGTTTTTTGAAATATTGCCGCCTAAAAATTGTAGTATTGTATCATGTCGTCTTTTTAAATAATTATCTTCTATTGTGGAATTTTCATATTTACTTTCACAAGAAGCTACCCTACGTCCAAGACCACTACCTGACAAATGATGACTTTCATTCCTACCCGCTGTAAGTTTTTCTTGAAATCATTCATCATAGGTCTTCAGTTCCTTTAATTGCTCAGGACTTAATTTATAAAGATGTCTATCTTGTTGGTCTTTATAATCAAGGTTTAAACTTTTCAGATCTGCACGTGTACGTGTAGCTTCTTCCAAATAATGTTTTAATCTGTCTATAGACAGTGCTTTTTTTTCCTCTAGATTGGTTGTTCTTGAGTTTACGCTAGTTTTACTAACAACAGTAAGAGTACTGTTGTTATCTTCATCGGAATCATTACCTTGTGATTGATCCATAAATAAAACTAGACTTTTGTTAAATCTTTCACTACGTCCTGTACTAAATTTTGCTTTTAGTATAGAAATCGTGAAGCGATTACTATACTGATAATTTCTTATTGTTGTTCTTGTTTTGTTGTTGACTTATTAATATATTATAATATCACTAAATATAAAATACTATTTATATAAATAAATATGTACCGGTTGCATTTGTCAAATAGCGAGGGGTCAGCACACTATTTGCTACGGTATACAATATACTTTCTTACCTTCTCAGGTTAGTAGTTGCATTTGCCTTGTAAAATTTACCTATATAAAGAAAGTATAGTATTTAACACAAACTTTTCCCTATAAAGTATTGTTTCTTAGCTACCACCAAATTGAGGATGAAATTTTCTTAGATACTGGTAAGTTCCTTAGGATAACCTACTTTCAATAGTTAACCCTAGTATCTCAATAATAAAAATAATACAAGTTAATAAATAATTAAATAAACAAATAAGATGCAGAAAGGATAAATATATATATAAGTGGGCCCAAGCTGCCTTAGTATTTAAACTATTATAGTAAACTTAGTATAGTTGAGATAAACTAAACTATTTATCAGTTATTATATAATAGTACCTTTTTTCAAAGGCTTTAAGAGTACACCTTAACTACCAAAGATCTAATGTTATCTCTGATAGCCAGCGCCGTCTACTCGTTGCTCTTTTACAGTATAATTATTGTGTTAATTGGTTTACTAACTTACACTGATTTAGATCCGCGATTGCCCATTTCTATTACTAGTATATTTTGACTTGTTACCATACCTGAGTAATTACTTCAGCCACTTATAACCTTTCGATTATAGCTTGGTATCAAAATCTTTAGGGGTTCCCCGGAGTTTGACACTGCTGGACTAAACTAAACTTGCTTAAGGTTTATGAAATCCTGTTCCTGCACCATTTTCTATTATACTAGCAAAGATAAATAAAATTAAACTTGGTGGTAGTAATCAAAAACTTATATTATTAAGTCTTGGAAACGCCATATCTGGACCTCCCACTAGTAAAGGTAATAAGAAATTACCAAAACCACCGATCATTGCTGGCATAACCATAAAAAATATCATTAATATTGCGTGTGCTGTAATTATTGCGTTATATAATTGGTTATCTGCTATATATTGCACTCCCGGTCCACTTAATTCTAATCTTATTAATACAGAGAAAGCTGTACCTAATAATCCTGAAAATAAAGCAAATATTAAATATAAAGTACCAATATCTTTAGCATTTGATGAAAGAAACCATCTCTCTAATCACAGTGAAATACCGTTTTCTCATCTTTTATTTGTATAGTTTTGTTCTTCTTGGCTTATGTCATATTCCATATCTATGTCATAAAAGCTATGTGTTATTTCGGGTTCTATTTTAATATAATCTTTTTTAGTTATATTTCTTGTATTTATGTGTTCAGGGTAAGCTCTGCAAAGTAAAGTTGAGCTTTGCCTATGTTCTTCTGTATCTTTATCTCCCTTGTCGTGGAGTGAGTTTAATGGCAAATGCCTATTCCCATTATATTCATTATTAAATCTAATGAATCTAATGAGAATATACTATTCGGAAAAGGAAATAATAAGATAGTTAATGTAAAAGGAATATTTTGTTATCTATGTTTATTATTATAGATAAGCCGTAGCTTCTATTTTATAACTAGTAAGTAAAGAAAAAAGTATTTCTTACTACAATCTAGTGTTTTCCAAAATATGGTTAATTGTATGTCATTTCCAACTTTTTTTTTTTGGGAACAGAGTTCACTGTGAACGGATTAAGAGGCTTTGTCCTCTATTGTTCTCTTAATCAAGTTAAGAATTTTTCTAATGAAATAGATTCTATTACAATTGGCATTGAGCTATGTAATATACCACATATTTCAGAACATTGTCCAAAGAATACACCTTCTCTATTTAAAAGAACAGATATTTGATTTAATCTACCAGGGTATGCATCACATTTTATTCCTAAAGAAGGACATGCATATGAATGGATAACATCACCACTACTTATTATAAATCTTGTATGAGTTAATTCAGGTAAGATAACTCTATTATCCACCTCAAGCATTCTTAATGCTCCATCTTCTAAATCTGATTCAGGTATTAAATAGGAATCAAACTCTAATTCCTCCTCCTCTTCATTTAAGAAATCTGGGTACTGGTAACTTCAGTATCATTGGTGACCTTCTGCAAATAAAGTTAATGTTGGATCTGTTACTTCATCCATTAAATATAATAATTTAAAGGAAGGGAATGCTATTAATATTAATATTAAAGCAGGAGTTATAGTTCATATTAATTCAATTAATGTTCCATGATTAAGATATTTGTTACTTATAGGATATTTACTACTTACAAAGTTTCTAATGATAGAAACCATTATTCATCCTACACCAAATAATATTATTACTAAATAAAACATAATATTATCGTGTAATTCTACTAATGCTTCCATTTGTGGTGTAGCACTATCTTGGAAGTAAGTACCTCAAGCTCTAGGGGCATCACATAATAAGTTACTATGGTAAGTAGTACTTATTGATGATAAGGGTGTAAACCCTAAAAATAATTCTTTTATATTGTAAAGTAAATTTTGCATGTTTATTCTAATCTAATTTATTCACCTAAATTACAAGTATGTGGCCTTTATGGGTTTACTATTAATCAAATCTGTGGTTTTTCGTTATCTTTGGCTTTACACAAAAACACTACTGTTTTTTATTTATTATTGCTATATGTGTAAACACTACCAAGTAACATATTGGTATATATTTTTAACTAGTGGATATAACTACATACTGTTACTTTAAGTATAAATAATATATAATGCAGCTCAACTAAGAAAAACATTTTTTTTTTTTTGGAATCTGGAATAAATACTATTGTTTTTTATAAGGGTTTAAGCCCAAGAGAATCTTTTAAGGAGTAACCTTTTTTCATAGATAATTAAAAACCGTAGTTAGCTTTTGCTTTTATCTTGCTTAATCCTATATTTCTATGAAAAGTAGGCTAAGTAAATACTAGAAATAAGATATAGATAACCATTATAATATATACAAATAAGTATTGCCAAACCGTGTAAAACATTAAATAATAGGACAATAGTTAATCTTCTCAATTTCTCATACCATTTCTGAATGGTCTTGAATTACGTACACTACCGCTAGTTTTTCAACCTGGATCTCAATAATTTAAATAATCAATAAAATACTGTTTAGCTCCACCTGTAAAAATATCGGGATTTACTTTACAATTGACTCCGGGATAACGACCTGCATCATGCTCTAAAGCCCTTCTAAAATTACTTAGAGTTGGTTGTTGCTCGTCATATGGCTCTCCTGTAGCAGGGTCTAAGAACCCTCTCTGTACGAAACGGTTAGGATCAACAATAAGATATTTACCATCTGGCAATACCGCATAACTACCTAGTACTATATTTAGTTGACCAAGTAAACCACGGTTACCTTGAGCTAGACCAGGGTCAGGACCAGGTAAGCCACGGTTACCTTGAACTTCTCCAGGTTCAGGACTAGAATCATTTTCTTGTTTAATCTGTTCCTGTTTAACCTCTTCTTGTTTAATAGGTAGCGTTGTATTGTTATCAACTCTAGCTCCTCTACTGCTACCAGCACCAGTTTCATTATTAGAAGAAGAAGGATGGTTGTTCATAAAGGAAATGAATTTGCTAGACGGTGAATTCTTAAACCCACTATCACAAGATCTATTATCCAAAGGTACTTTAGTGTAGTCATTTAAGATATAAAAACTTTTACTGATAATTAAAAGTAACCTATAAACTTTATACAAGGCATTAAGAAACGCTTCCTTTAGATAGCTCAGTAAAAAAAGGAAACAATCACTTAGGTAAGAATATAAATATAAGTATATCTTACTAATATTATTTCATATATGAGTAAATAATAAAGAAAAGAAAGCCAGTACGTTATCCATAACAAGAAAATCATTAATATAGACAACAAAACAAGAAAAAAACTAGGTAATACAATATAGAAACCCCAGTAAAAAAATCTTTAAATACATTAATATCCAAAAAATAATGGATGGCAATTCTAGTAAAAAATCCAAATAAAAATATCATAAGTACTTTCATAACAATAGTTAAACCATGCTTTACTTGTGGTTTATTAATATTGGAACGTACTTTATATAAAGGCATAAATAACAGTGCGATATTAGTAGGTATTATCTCAAAACCATATAAAATACAAGGAACTAAAACAATAAAAGCTATTACTATTGGCAATAAAACTGTTCAACTATATGACATTAGTTGGTCATATCTAATACGAGGGAAAGAAGCTCTTACTCATATAAAAGTAAATATAAGTATAGATGATTTAAGACCTAAGCTTAAACCATATAATAAACCTTCGGCTACAGGGTAACAACTAAAATCTGCACTTAAATCTAATTGTCCAGGCAAGAAGAACAAATATTCAATTACATCTTTTATTATAGATAAGAACGGTATATAATTTAAAAGATAACCACCTAAAAATAATATAGATGTTAATATACATATAAGTACTATACTAGCATACTCTGCTAAGAAGAAAAATACAAATATTACAGCTGCATGTTCAGTCATGAATCCACTAACTAATTCAGATTCTGCTTCAGCTAAATCAAAAGGAGCTCTGTTAGTTTCAGCTACAGAACCTATGAAAAAGATAAGAAAGACAGGTAAAAGAGGAATTGCAAATCAAACAGCTCTTTGAAATTCTATATTAACAGTTAAGTTTAAACTTCCTGTTAACAGTACTACTAATAAAATAGCGGAACTTAATATTAATTCATAACTTATTAATTGAGCTGTACTTCTAAGAGAACCTAAGAAAGCATATTTAGAATTGGCACTTCATCCTGCTAGTAATATTCCATAGGTAGATAAAGATGATACGGCTAGCATATATAAAATACCTAGATTGAAGTCTCAGATTGCTAAACCTGGTCCATATGGTACTACAGCATAACCTAATAAGGAGAAAAGTAAAGTTATAATTGGTCCTAAAAAGAATAGTACTATGTTAGCCTGAGTAGGAGATACATATTCTTTTAGTAATAATTTTAATGCATCAGCAAATGCTTGTAATAGACCTCAGTATCCTACAACATTTGGTCCTAATCTTCTTTGCATACTGGCCATTGTTTTTCTTTCTGCTACCGTAACGAAAGCTACTGTTAATAATACAGGCACGACAACTAGTAACACTTCTACTACAGATGTTAATGAGGGTATAAAAATCATGTGTTTATAATATAAAGTAAATCAAATATATAATAATTTAAATAGTATGTTTTATTTTTATATCTCTTATATTATAGTATAAGGACTTTGTTTATAAATAATATTATTATACATTGATAGGTTAAATACAGATAATAATTACATTCTTATGACTATTTTTAGATTACCTATATGTGATAATTTATTAGCACATAGAGTATAACGCCTTGGCGCCTATAATTAAGTTTCTGCGTACTACTACTATTTTAATAAGGGCTTCTAGAGAAACAAGATTGTTCTTGTGGTGTATTTTCTTTATGTAATAAAGAAAATGGTATAGTAGGGCAATGTACTAATTCTTCAAAGTAATTACTATTGCTCCCACCATAGCTAATAATAAGATTAATGAAGTTAATAAAATTCATAAAGGAAAACTAGTATATAATATATTACCTAAAGTATTAATATGTGAACTTTCTGCCAACATAGAATCTCAAGCTTGAGAAGATACAAATTCTAAACATTGGTCTTTATATTCGTAATATCTTGATGTAAGATTAGTGGCAGGTCATAAGGCCATGCTATTAACTAAATCATATAAGCTATAAAAAATATTTCTTAGCTTCATCTCTTATAATAGCAAAGCCTGGAGCTAAGGCGTTATGTTCCTCGTTACTGTATATCACGGGTTTAATAGGTAAAGGTAATGCTTGATATACAGTAGAAAAGAATAAAGTACCAATTATAATAGCTAAAGGTATACTATTACTAGTAGAACTAATTATCTCAGAAATTCTAATATTTATAAGCATTAATATAAATAAAAATAAAATAGAAACAGCTCCAACATAAACAAGTAAATAACTTAAACCTATGAAATTTATACCTAATAACATTAGATAGATAGAAATACTTAAAAATAAACCAATTAAAAATAAAACAGAAACGATAGGATTTTTACTTACGATAACAAATATACCACATAATATAGCAGCAAGAGTTAGAAAGTTTAAAGTAACGCTATGAAAACCATTAGTGATATTTTCGTTTAATATATATAAATTCATGATAGTGTAAAAAAAAAAAAAACCTCTAGGCTACACAGGTAAACCATAAATAAAACAAAATTATAATATTATAAGGTGTTTTTATTTATAGCTATTCTGGATTAGTAATCCAAAAGCGAGGGATACTAATACAAAACAAGAGGATACATTAGTATAAAAATGCGTTTGTACTTTAGTCCTAAGTAAAATGGTTCTATATACTTTTTTAATCTGTGTGTGTATAAGACTCGAACTTACATCTTTGCGACCGTAGCGCAACGCTCAACCAATTAAGCTAACACACATTAACATTCTATCCTAAATCTAGGGTAAAGGCAGAATGTTAACTATTATCACACTAAAAAGTAGCCCTTAAGATGAATCGAACATCTATCATAATATTAACAGTATTCCGCTCTACCGTTGAGCTATAAAGGCTTATAACAAGTATCTTATTATTAGGAGACATGAGATTCGAACTCATAAAAGTGAAAACTATTGAGTTTACAGCTCAACCCTTCTTACCAATAAAGGAACTCTCCTTTTTTTTTTTAGGGGGGGGGGTGGTTAATGTTAATTTGTCCCGTGCAATTTCCACTACACGAACCATATTTCGACTTAACACTAATTAAGATCACGCATACGAAGTTCTCCTAAAAATAACTATTTACACTATTTTGCAAAGAAACTATAATAAGAAACCAAACTTATTGCATGTACCTCTTTCAGCGCCTGACGAGTGGTTAGTACCTATCTGAGATTGACTTCACCGTGATGTGGTGTCACACGATTACTAGTAATTCCTTTTTCATGTAGCCGAGTTACAGGCTACAATTCATTTTAATCCTGTTTTGGAGATTAGCTCAAATTCACATTTTCGCCTCTCTTTGTAAAGGTATTTGTGGCACATCTATAGCCCACAATATTAAGGTCATGATGACTTGTCTTGATCCCGTTTATCATTACCGTTATAATGGCGAACTACTGTTGTTATAGGAAGTCTCCTTCCTTTAGTTAAACAAAAATATGGGTTTACGTTAATTATGCGGATCTAACCTAAATCTCACGACATTAACTGAAGACAGCCGTGCAACACTTGTATCATTTATCGAACAATGGAGTTATCCCTGTAATCGTTAAATAACATTCAAATTGTGGTAAGGTTTTTCGAGGATCATCGAATTAAATAACATACTTCACTACTGGTTTCAGAAACGGTCTAATGATTTCAGTTCCTGCGTTGCCGCATTACTCTTGAGGTGGAATGCTTACACTTTCATTTATACTTTATAACGATTTAGCGTTAAAAATACATAATTAGTATCTAGGGTAATCTAACTATACTAATTTTGCTAGCTTTAAACTATTTTTCTTCTAAAATATAACATTCATAATTGTCTGCCTAGACTACTAGGGTATCTAATCCTATTCGCGACCTAAGCCTTCGTCCCTCAACGTCAGTTAATAATAAAGGGTTGTTTTCACTTATCAGTTCTATCAGTTTAAAAACATTTCATCTCTTAAATTACACTAATATCTCTAAATCTACCTTTTCCTTATAACTCTAGTATAAATGTACCTTTTTTATATTGGAGGTCTATATACCGTCTAGGTACCCTTTAAACCTAATAAAGATGAATAACACTAGTCTTACTCGTATTACCGCGGCTGCTGGCACGAGATTTAGCCAAGACACATAGATAGCTTTTTGTCATAATCAGTTTACTATCTAGAACTTTAAACAACATAGTCGAATTATCATTCCTTCAAGTTGCTGGTTCAGCCTATAGGCTATTGACCAATATTCCTCACTGCTGTACTGTACGTATTGGGGTTTTTTCAGACCCAATGTGGTCGGTCAACCTCTCAGTTGCGACTACGAGTATTTGCTAGATAAATTACTACTTTATCTATTACTTACTCGAGAATAGTATTGCATCAAAAAGCGATTTAAGGTTATATTTTTTTTTTTTTCTAGATCACTGTCTATGTAACCTTATCTAAATCTTTATCACTTCAATACTATTGAAGCATTATAAAGGATTTTTCCTTTACTTTAAGGTAGCATTATATTCATACTCACCTGTACACCACTACATACTATTAACTTGTCGTATGGTATAGCGATAACAAGTTATTGAATATGTATAATAATTACTTATTATTCCAAAACAAGAACGAATCATGGCCTAACAACTTGTAGTATAAAATAGCCATGTGAAAACAGCTATTTTGAGAATACCAGAGCCTTTTCATGCAATGTCAAGAAATTATTTTTCCATACGACAAGAAAATATTATGGCGTGCGATTAGCATGTGTCAAGCACTTGAACAGCGTTCAATCAGAGCCATCATCAAACTCAATAATAAAAATTTTATATTTATTTAGCCAATATTTCTTTTGTAATATAAGGGCAAGCCTCTATTACAAAATCAATATATTGTATATAGTTATTATTATAATGAAAATTTCATTATAAGATATTACTTATTTTAGACAATAATACTATTTTATTTTAAGTAATAATTTATTTATATTACTTTTTTTAGACAATAATACTAATTTATTTTAAGTAATAATTTATTTATAGAGGCTAGCCCTTATATTGTATCTTATATGTTTTACAATGTAAGGATATATATACTACAAACCATGCTATTTATCTATATACTTTTTTTTTTAAGGTGTATACCTTAAAAGCAATATTACTATATAAATATTAATATAACATATAATATGAATGTTATAATATGAATATTGTAATATTATTCATGCAATGAAAATTATAAGGGTACCCTTTATTTAGTTAATTTATATATTATATGTAATGACAAGGTAACAAGATATAATATATAAAAATAGATTTAATATACGTGTAAACATAACTAAATATAACGCACTAGCGCCAAAGTTATGACATACAAAGTGAAATGTAACGCAAAAGCGGGAAAATGTTTGTTCTATACAGCATGTACTAGGTGAAATAACATATAAATCTAGTTATTGTTTAGTCAACCTTTAAGTCCAAAAGAACCATTACGTGTTTTAGAACTAATTTTAGTAAATTGTAAATTAGAAATTGCCTGGTTTTTTATCATAGTAGATGTATCCCTTCTATTTATAATGGCATTGTTTCTTAAATTACCTTTATATCTTATTTTAAAAACAGCTCTAGAAGCTGTGGAACGTTTAGTTAATCTACCTGCTGCTTCTAATCTTACACCAAACACAGATTTGTGTCTAATAAAGTTAATAGTACTAGACTGTACAGAAGTTAACCCTTTTATTAATTTAGGTGAATACCTAGGATTTAAGTAGGAAGTTTTACCATAGCTATCGCTAGATTTAGGCGCTAGTCCTAAGTCATTAAATATCTCTAGATTTAATGATTTAAACTTACTATAATAGTTTTCTATAAACTTATTTACAGGACTATGTATATCATAAGAATAGTTATTTATTTTTGATAAAACTATTAATTTAAGTGCTTTTCTTAACACTTTATTTATTCTATTTTTCTTGAAGTTTCTTAATCTAACTGTAATAGCTTGTGTAAATATATCACTATTAAGATGTATATATTTAAGACTAACTAAGTTAACAATAACTTTTTTATTATATATTTTTGATAATATATTTTTTAAACTGTTTAAAAATCAATTTTTAAAAATATTTGTGTTAAAAGATAACATTTTTATGTAATAGATGTATAATAAATCTTTATTTACTATTTCTCTTATATAATTTAACTTATACATAGTAGCTATATTGTTTTCACTACTAGGTAAAATATTATTACTATTAACAGTATTATTACTATTCCTATTTTGCAATGTACTATTATTTTTATGTAATACATCTTTATATCTTTTAAAGAATCTATTAATTTTATTCATTTTTTTAAGTAAAATTAAATTTCTTATAGTTCTTTTAATATAGGGCATAGCCTTACGAGATAATCTTTTTCCTTTTACTCTTCTTAATCAAAATAAACGGCTTTTATAGTTACTTAGTTTTTTTTTATTATATAACGATAAAAATTTAGTAATAGGTTTACTTACTAGCACTTGTATTTTACTATCATTACTTTTATTATTAGAAACTACGTCTTTACCGATAGGTATTTTTTCATTTAACTTAGAATTATTATTTCTAATAGCAGGTAACGTAAGATATGCGAAAGATTTTTTCAATAATTCATAAGTACTTAAGGTTATTTTATTAGAATATAATGATAGGCTATTTATTTTTCTATGGTAAGGTATATTTTCTATATTATTGTCGTTTAAAGAAGAAGTACTTGCCTGTACAGCATTATTTTGGTAAAAGTCTATATTACTATAAAGAGTGAATAATTTATACAAGGCATTTACTTTTTGCATGCTTTTATTTACATTTGTTTTTTTCAAAGGTAAAAAATCTGTACTTGTATTATTTACTCTATGAGTAATAAATGGACTATATAAACCAAGCATAAATCTTTGTCTTATTTTTAAGTATTTATATATATTAGTAATATGTAATAATGGTTTACTTATGGTTAAGGCATTATAGTTAACATTGGTATTATTATCTTGTACTTTTACACCGAGATTATTAATATAGGGCATAGTGTTAGAATTGTCATTATATAATTTATATTTATTTAAAGCACTATAGTAATTTTTTACTATTACACTAGAACGAGAAAAACTTGGTATAGCTAAAGCACCAAAAGTTAGTTTTTTATTTCTAACTAGTAGACCAGAAGTTAAGTTTCTAGGTTTATTATTATATATTGTGCTTAATACTTTAGAGTTTACTATTGAATACTTCGTTTTTTTATCTAGAGACGAGATATATTTCATCATTTTAAGTTTAGTTAAAAGGCTTGTTTTTTTATATTTAAAAGCCTTTTTTCTAATTAAAGTACTAAAAACGGATTTCTTATTTAAAATTCTGTTTTTAAACTTATTATAAAAATTATTATAGAGGCTAGCCCTTAAATTACTTGTTCTATTTTTATTATTATATCTACCACGTCCTCTTTTTATTATATATCTTGAAGAATAATGTTTATACAGGCTAGCCCTTATATTACTTTTACCTATTGTTGTTTTATGTTTTTTATATAATATGGCTGCGCTTCTAGCAGATAGTATATATTTTTTTTTATCTATGACATAGAAACTTTCTTTTTTATTTTTTTTTGTTTTAAAAGCCATAGAGTCTAGGTATTTATTTTTATAGTTAGTAGATGTCTTATTCGAGGCTAATATAGTTTTTTTATATGTAATATCTCCATATAAATGTTTTAGTTTATATAACAAAGATTTTTTCTTTTTATTAAATAGATAGACCGTAACAAAAACTTTATCGTTGCTATGTTTTATTTCGGGTTTACTTACAAATATTCTATTTAAAGATAATCTTTTAAATCTTCTTTGTACTAATCTAGATTTTTTTCCCCCAGGATTACTAGCCAAGGGATTTATTGAAAAGAAACTTCTTATTATTTTATTAACTATTACATTTACAGCGCTTAGTGTTTTAGTATAACTTTTATTAAAACTATAAATACTATTACCTCACTGTTTTATAGCAGGAGGTAAGTTTTTAACTGCAATAGTAGATGAGTTAAATACAAAAGCATTGTCAGTATTATCTGTAGCTGCTTCTTTATTTTTAATATTAGTATTATTAGAAAATAAAGTTATATTCTTTTGTTTCTTATGTGCTGAGGTATATGAAAAAGGTTTATTCATAGTTTTATTTAGTGGTTTTGCTTTTGTTTTTATGCAAATAGATAATCATATGGTTATCTATGTAATGCTACGACATTCTCGTATAATATTTTTAATTTGGAGATGGTAAGTCCTAAGTATTTTTATGGCTAGTAAAAACGTATATAATGATAATACAAAATGAATAAAATATATATATATACTAATAATTACATAAGATTTTGGTGAAAACCACCTAGAACAACTAGATATATAATTTTTATTTATCTAGTTAAGGAAAATATTCTATCTTTCTACTATACTATACAATGTTTATACTATTATAATATTATTATTAGTGTAGAAAACTATTAGCTATTTCTCTTAAATAACAAATTCCTACCCAAGAATTGAACTCGGATCTAGATATTAGAAGTATCCTGCTTTGCCATTAAGCTAATAAGAAGGCAAAAAAAAAAAATTTTTTTTGAACTTAATTATTTTTGAGCTTAATTTTCGAACTATATTTTTTTAACACTTGGGACTAAAGCAGGGTATTTCTAACACTATTTTACCTATTTATAGTTTAAGAGCTATGAGATTCGAACTCATATTTTGATGATTAAAAGTCACATACTTTGCCGTTAAGTTAAGCTCTCTAAGTAGCTTTTTTTCAGTAGTATTTTTTACTACTGAAAAAAGTAGAATATAAATAATGATTAGAATTATAGGTTTACATGCTATAATCATACAACTATGTGCTTAGCCATTAGGAGTTGTAAATTAAAGAAGATACTGAATAATGTAATCCATCTAAAACAGGGGCAGGGTATACACCTAACACTATAGTAAATACTACTAAAGTTAATAGTATAAAGAATTCTCTTTTATTAATATCAGGAATATTAACAACAAAGAATTTAGAGTAAGAACCTCCAAATGTAATTCTATTAAACATATAAATAGTATATGCAGCAGAGAATACAATAGATGAACTAGCTAAAGCACCTAAAATAGGTAATTGTTCAAAAGTACCATATAAACACATAAATTCTCCAATAAAGTTTACAGTTAATGGAGTACCTGAGTTACCTAAACATAATATAAAGAATAAAATAGAGAACAACGGCATTAACTGAGCAATACCTCTATAATATGTAATTAATCTAGTACTTGATCTATCATATAGGATACCACCAGCACAAACAAATAGACCAGAAGATACAAAACCATGAGCTAACCCTAATAATATAGCACCTTCTATACCTATAACTGTATTACTAAATACACCTAGTAAGTAAACTGCAGCATGTGAAACAGAACTGTAAGCTATAAGTTCTTTAACATCTATAGTTCTTAATGTACTAAAACTAGCGTATAGTATAGTAATAACCCCTATAACGTAAACCAGAGATGTAATTGAATAAGTAGCTTTAGGTAATATGGGTAAAATTAATCTAATAATACCATATAAACTTAGTTTTAAAACTATTGCCGCCAATATAATACTACCACCTAAAGGTGACTCTACGTGAGCTTTTAATAATCAAGAATTTAAAAATATAGTAGGTGTTTTAACAGCAAAGGCTATAAATATTCCTATAAATAAAAAAATCTGTGTTTCATAATTAAAATTTGTTTTATATAAAGCGCTAAAATCACTTGTTCCCATTATACTTGACATAGTAAGTATGGACAATAATAAGAACAATGATCCTAATAATGTATATAAAAAGAGATAAAAACTAGCTCTAACTCTATTACTTGATCCAAATAATCCAATTAATAGAAACAAAGGTGGTAGTATACTTTCAAAAAAAATATAAAATAATAAAATATCTAAAACTAAAAATACCGCTAATAATAATGTTTCCAATAATAACATTATTATTATAAAGGACTTTACATTTTCTCTAATAGATCTTCAATTAGATAATATTGCTATAGGCATTATTATTGTTGTTAATAATACAAAGTAAATCGAAATTCCATCTACACCTAAATAAAAATCAATACTAGAGGCCATAGGCCCTATACTATGATATTCTTGTACAAATTGGTATTGATTACTACTAAAGTTAAATAATAGGAAAACTACAATAGATACAAATAAATTAACCATACAAGTAAGTAAACCTATTAGCTTTATACGGTTACTTGCAGAAGTGGCAGGTAATGTTTCCTGTGTATTACTTACCTTGTTTGTAATATACGGTGAAATCATTAAAGATGTAGAAGTAGTGTTTGTAGAAACTAATATAGTTCCTATCAAAGGTATTAATAATAATAATAATAGTAACATAAATAATTAGTTATAAAATCTAGAATTTTCTTTAAATATGTATAACGCTAAAGCGCTAAGATTTTGACCTTTCTCATTATACATATGGTATCTCAGGTATAATAGGATAAACTAAGCTTTTTAAAAGCAAAATATAACGCTAGAGCGCTAAGCCTTCTATAACGCTAAAGCGCTAAGTATAGTACTTCCTATATTTTTTTATAAGAAATAGGTGATTCGAACTCCTAACCTACCGTGTGTAAGACGGTCGCTCTACCAATTGAGCTAATTTCTTTTGTAGAGGGCATTCGCCCTTTATTATGCTATAAAAACAGAATACTATTTTTCTATTTTAGGTAACACCCTATGTTATAGCTAGGAGAGAAAATCGAATTCTCATTCTTAATGCATGAAATTAATGTTCTAACCTATTGAACTATCCTAGCTTCTAATTACAATAGAAAGAAAAAATTCTTATAATCCATATAAGGCTATGGCCAGGGCTATGTGGTTAAAAGATAGGATATAAATATAGGGTGGACATCCTGATTTGAACAGGAAACATACTGTGCCACATACAGTTGTTCTACCTTTTGAACTATATCCACCTTTATTTTGTTATTGCACATAACAAGTAATATAAGGGCTAGCCTCTATATTTGTAGGCCCTTCGGCCTTTACAAATATCTTAGTTATCCCGGAATGATTCGAACATTCAATTGTAAATACCAAAAATTTATGACTTACCGATTAGTCTACGAGATATTTTTTTGAGATGTTTTTAGTTTCTCAATTAATGATTTGCGTTAAAAGGATTACCATTCACTGAAAAATGGTCTTTTATAGCAGGTATTACATTAAATCTACTGATATATATTCTACCTCTTTCATATCCAGTTTCGCATAAACTTGCTCTATCTAAATTACCCTGCCTTACCTCTTCGCAAAAATTAATTACATTTTGGTCAGATCCATTATAATTACATGCAAATTCTTTAAACATAGTATCAAAAAACCCATCCACTGCTATAGTAAGCATGGATATAGTAATATGATCACCTCCACCTTCACCATATAACCAAAATTCTGGTCCTAACGGAAAACCTACGCTAGCTTGATATTGTTCAAGAGTAGCCTGTAGCACTAAAAAATCCAAGCATTGTGTACATAAAAAATTCATCATTAGTTATTATCGTTAAATTGTTTGAAGAGAAATCCTCATATCATAAGTATATTATACTATATTGTAGTTATATATGCCTAGTAATAACACTGTGCACATAGTTAGTAAAGAAGCCAATTAAATATATAGTAGTAGCGTTCTATTACTTATAGGTAACAAGACTTGAACTTGCACGGTATTACTACCACTCCTTCCTAAGTGGAACCTGTCTACCAATTCCAGCATACCTATTTTTAATATCAGCTTAGTTGAATATATACCTTTTATAAGTATAACATATTAATACTACTATTTTTTACAATATGTAGTACTAGGATTATAAATTTTAACTATGAGTAGTAGCCCCGCAGTGCTATATTAAAAGTATATCTAATAATAAAAAAAAAATAAAAGAAATGATCTCTTAATAAACCTTTCTTTGCCCAAGATAAGATTCGAACTTACAACCCCAGTCTCTTCAGGACCATGCTCAACCAATTGAGCTTCTCGAGCTCACTTTTTTTTTTGTAATTATACTACCTTTTTTTAAAGTTTAAATGTTTTCAATTAAGAATTTATTTAAGTATAGTTTTCTTGAACTTTTATATCTACGTACTGTAGATTCTGCTATATTTAAGTAAGTAGAGGCTTGTTTATTACCTTTAAATGTAAAAACCTCTTTAGTTTGTATATTTGTAACCCTACTATCTAAAAATAGCTTTTGCGCTATTTTTAATTTACTATGTTCACTATGTTTTTTACCAAAGAAAGAAGTATAAATACCTATGCGGTTACTAACTGCTATTTTCATCTTATCTATAGTTTTTTCAGAAAATGTTCTGTTTTTTAGTGCTTTACTAAGTAAAATTTTACTAGCTAAGCTTAGTTTAAAACCATGACGCGATCCAGCTTTATTTAATATGTGGCCATAACCCTGGCCATAGCCCTATATTCCGACTTTACATTATCTAAGTAAAACTGCTCCCTGTTTAAAAGTTCATTTTTCTTACAATATTCTACTATTTCCAAACTAAAGTTAGAGTGAGTATATTTTAGTATAGAAAGGTATATGTGGCTATAGCCCTACTGTTTGTTTTATTAGTTCTATTGAGGATAGCGGGCCCTGGCCTTTAAACTGTAATAACTCTTAAATCTCAAACCTAAATTTAATGAAGAACCCACATAACACTTACCATTGAACAAATTCCTTCCAAGGTATATGACGCTACGCGCAAGCTTTATTATTGTTATCCTTATAAGCAATATATTTACACTTTTCTGCGTTACTGTAATATTTAACCGGAACAATATGCAATTTAGGTTTTTGTGTATCTATTTGTTTGACTTTATTTGAAGCAGTGTTAACACTAAAAAGGTTAGACTTAGTACTACATTTTACTTTTTTAACGGATAAAAGATTTAACCTTTGTTTATTAATATATGTAGTTATTTTGAGTTGCATTTAGCTTCTGAAAGAGTTGCACATTCACAACTTAGAATATTATCTAAGTTAAGCTCTCTAAGCTTTTGTTATTATAAAAATTTCTCTGTATATATTATACCTATTGTTATATAACACTACAATAACTAAATAATAAACAGTAGGGCTATAGCCAGATATGGAGATATTAGGACTCGATCCTAAAATAACGATACGCAAAATCGCAGTTTTACCAGTTAAACTATATCCCCTTTATAACGCTGTAGCGACATACTATAATAGTAAGTACAAAGTAAACAATAAGTTATTTTAATAGAAAACCATAGGACTAGAGTATAATTTTATACATTCTATTTATTATTATGTCTAAATAACCCACCCGGGGTTCGAACCCGGGCATGTAACATTGAAAGTGTTATGTCTTAGCCACTTGACTAGTGGGTCTTTTTGTTTAGTTTTATCGTGAAAACGTTACAATAATATAAGTTTTACCTTAAGTAAACCGGTAAATATATATAACTACTTTAGCGCTGTGGCCTTTGGCCTGGCGAATATAAGAAACTTAGTTAAAATGATATCCGAGAAACGACTTGAACGTTTACGATGTTTAATCAGCGAAGCTTAAGTTCGCCCTGTCTACCAATTCCAGCACTCGGATTTTTTTTTTATGTACTTAATTTTATACTATATCCTTTACAAATTTTATTAACTATTATATATTTTTTAATCGTAGTTTGGCTAACACTTAGAAATTTTCCTGTCTTATTTTTAGAAGGAAAATGTAAAACTTCTCCTGTTTCTATATTGGTAATTGTAACAGGTATAGCATTGTAATTTTTAAGAGATAGCTTTAATCTTTTCTCTTCCGATATAGATGTAATCTTAACTAAAGTAGTAGTTTTCTTAATACCTAATCGACTTGTACTAAAGGCCTCCCTAGTTGCTTTGCTGTGTTTAAACCCTAAACTGGAACCTGCAATATTTAATACGTGGCCATAGCCCTGGCCATAGCCCTGGCCATAGCCCTGGCCATAGCCCTATATTCTGTCTTTAATGTATTAATATCTCGCCAGAGCGCCAAACTGTTTTCGAGATATCAAATCTGAAACATTACAATATTCCAAAATTTCTAAATTAAACCTAGAATAACCGTACTTTAAAAGAGCTAAATGTATAGGAAATTTTCTTTTTTTTTATGGGAAATACGTTTGTATTGGTAATATTCTTTAAATCTTCTACCTAAATCCAAACTAGAACCAATATAACTTTTATTATTCATCTTATTTAAAGGCAACGCCCCAATCTCACGCTTTTGCGCCATATACCAGATTTATTAATGTTTTAAGGCCAAAGCCCCATATCACTAGCTGTTTATTGATAGGGCAAAGGCCACAGCGTCATCGTATATAATTAATTTATTTTTTGTTAGTTAAGGCTAATATGAGTTGAACATATACCTGAGCTATTATGAGCAGCTTGCTCTACCAATTAAGCTATAGCCTTTTTTTTTTTTGCCACATAGATTAAAAAAAATCTATGTATGTATTATATACTGCGAATAGTAAACCTGTTGTAGCTAAACTTATGTTTATGAACCTACAAAAACTAAGCCAAAATAGCCAGAAGCCATACCACCCAAAGCACCAGTTACAATAACAGCAAAAGAATACTTTATTAATAATTTATTATGTAATATAAACTTAGCAACGCTGTTATCGGGCAAATGTAACCAAGCTAAGAAATTTGAATATTTATCAGGAAATATTTTAGCCAGTAACTTATCCAAACCTCAACCTATAAGAGAATAAAACCAAGCAAAAATAAAAACAATAGCTATAGCTATACACATTACTGTAACACCTTGTTTTGCGCTCGCCAAAGCGCTCGCCAAAGCGCTCGCCAAAGCGCTCGCCAAAGCGCTCGCCAAAGCGCTCGCCAAAGCGCTCGCCAAAGCGCTAACTGGTTTAGTTTTTTCAGCTGAACCTTCTCTACATTTTTCCAATAAACTATAAATTTGTTCATTGGATAGTATAAATTTTAAACCTGTAGACTTAAGTATACCATAAATGTGATTAGTATCTCAGTCTAAATTTAAATCAGAAAGCTTAAACAATTTAATACCAACTACAGGGCTTTGGCATTGTACTACAGGTATAAGAATATATATAAGAACAATTATTTTACTAAGACTAAACTTATTAGTTTTTGAATGCCTAGTCTTGCTAGCCTTATTTACTATATTATTAATAATGGTACCTGCTAAAGCAAGTAAACCTATAGTAAAAAGCTGAAAAAGATTATTATGCAATAGTAGGTTAATTATATTATTAGCAAGATTTACTTTATATAATACTAATTCATTATTAAGAGGTAAATTAACCGTAGAAGTAATAATGGTGTTATTTAATAAATTTATCTTATTGTGTAGTGAGAAACCTGATCAATCAACCATTGAAGAGGTGAACCTACCCATAAGATTTTCGTATCATACTTGGCTATGTGTTAACCCTGTATATGATAAAGGAATAGTAGGCAAATTGAATGTAGGCAAATGGAATGTGGGAAAACTTTTTGCTAGATAATCTGGATAAAGAAATGTTATTGTATCTGTTTTAAATATTAAAGTAAACATATCATTTAAATAAAAAAATCAAATACATAGTAACTCTTATAAATACTATTTTATTTTCTATACATTTAAATAAGAAACTTGTTTATAATTTACTATTCATTGAAGGATTAACCACAGGTAATAATTATACTAACTATATAGATAATTCTAAGAAGTTTATAATTAACATTTCTGTTCACTACTAATATTACTAGTTAATTTTATATATGTAATAAGTTATAGCCTATATAAATAGGTATAATATTAAGACAAGAATCGGAAAAGTAACAAAAAACATATAAATTTAAAATGTGTGCGGGCAAAGGAGTCGCACCAATTCTTACTGATCATGAGTCAGTCGTGCTACTACTACACTAGCCCGCATTATTAGCTAGGCAATGCTAAAAAAGTTATAACCTAACTACCACCCTATGCAAATATATTGCTTTTATATAAGCCCAGTATGAGTATCGCACTCATTTCTACCGATTACAAAACGGTTGCATTGCTTTTATGCTAACCAGGCTATAGTTAGGTAGAGTGTATATATTAGGTAAAATTCAATTAGCTACATCAAGCACTACAGAGCTAGATCGCATTAACTAAAGGTATATTATAGTATGATAAGTATATAAAATAGTTTTTATAAAAATTAGTACTTTATGCCTGAAGACAAATAAGTCCTTTAAGCTAAAGCCTACAATGTAAATCTTTGTAGTAGAACATGAACCTAAATTCTACAATAAATAAAGATGACTATCCTTAATGAAATACAAAGATCACGATTCGTAGTAATCTACTACGTTAATTTTAGAGTATCTTAAGGTGAGCTTCACGCTTATATGCATTCAGCGCTTATCTACAGCCAACATAGCTTTCCTGCCATGCCTATGTTACAACAGAATAAATATAAAATAATGAAGCCTATCTGTTACTATAAACGACAAGTCGTTTACAGATATAGACTATAACATAGGACACATAAACAACAGGTAAACCAGAGGTTAACATCCCCAACTCCTTTCGTACGAAGGGTCTCTTCTTATTTTACTCTATATCCCTCTAGAAGATAGAAACCATACTGTCTCACGACGTATTTAACCCAGCTCGTGTAACTCTTTAATCGACGAACAGTCGAACCCTTCATGATTCCTGCATTCATGTGGATGAGTCAAGCCGACATCGAGGTGCCAAGCTGCGCACTCAATTTGTACTCTCTGGCGCAATTAGCCTGTTATCCCTAGCGTAACTTTTTTCTTTAATCCAAGACCTTTCCTTTATGTGTCTTGTGATCATATGCCCCGCTTACGCGACTGATAGACCTGTAAGTCAAACAGTAAAGCAAGATTAAGCCATTAAACTTGGTAAGTACATATAAATATCATTATATAAATGTCTGGCCTTAGCCTTAACGTTCTTCATTTATATAAAAACTAAAAACCAATACTTTTATATATAGCAATGGCGAAAAGTAGTATTACACTTCCATCTTTATATAAATATTAAAGGTTTACTTACAACTATTTTCCACATAGTTAAAATCTTACTTAAATGAAATAAAAACTCAAACTTAAAAGATATGTAATTGAATATAATCTGCTCTTAGTAAACCCAAGGGTTTACAATACATTATATTTCAAATTAATGTAAAAAATATAAACTCCAAACTTATTGCACAAAGCAAGTAGATCTGAATATTTATATTTAGTTGTTATTATAGGGCCCAAAGGGCTTTTAACAAATCTACTTAATTAACTTTGGATATACCCAGGTACTTTTTATGGGATCTGTGCCCCGCATAAACTATCTACTAGCAACTGTCTTCCTGGATAGTATAGATTACTACCTATACTATCCATTTTTTTTGGAATAAGCTATTATACACTATTATAAGGAATTCCTTATAACAGCAATACGTATATATGACAGACATAATAAAGGTGTTTCAATTGTATCATACCGACTTCCTTATACGCTAAAAAAAGCCATATCATATCCAATAACTAGTAATAGTAAAGCTGCATAGGGTCTTCTCGTCTACCTAGAGGTAAGCAGTATCTGCACTGCTATTATAATTTCACTGAGTCAATCATCGAGACAGCTGTTGTATCGTTACATCATTCATGCAAGACCGTATTTATCGGCCAGGGTATTCCGCTACCTTAGGACCCTCATAGGTAAGGCCGCCATTTATTGGGGTATCCTTCAAAACCTAGCCTTTATTTATTATTCTACTAAGAAAATCCGTTAACCAGCCAACATAGGGCAGACATCACACTCAATACTTTGATTTAACATCTTATGCAAAGTGCTTTGTTTTAATTAAACAGTCGTACAACACCTTTTTATGTCTCCTATTTAAACACGAAACGGTATAGTATACATATATTTAAATGGCACACCTTATCCCGAAGTTACGGTGTTAATTTGCCGAGTTCCTTAATGATTGTTATCTCAAACGCCTTCGTATTCTCTACTAGCTTATTTGGGGTAATTTCTAGGTACGGTTAAAACTAGGTACTGGTTATTCTTCATCTCTTTAGTTTATTGATATAATCCAGTTTATACTTCATCTCTTTAGTTTTTCAATATAATTTAGTTTATTTTATTAGCAATAGGTTTTTCCTGAACCTCCGTTATCTTTTGGGCGCTAGGTTTACTTTGCATGCAAAGTCATCCTAGTAGCCACGGTTGTTTTATTCTATTGCAAGATTTACTCATCGTTTAGTCCTTTAGGTAAAGCTAATAAACTTAGAGGCCGTTACTTAAGTAATACCATAAGCTTTAGGCGAAAGGTTATTTCCCTGTATAGTGCAGGGTTTACCTTTTTTTCGTTACTCATGCCAGCATTCTCACTTGGGATGTTTTACCCCTATAGGGGACAGGATAAATTATCTTAAAAAGATTATCACTTCCACTTACCCAACGTTCCGCTACCCAATATATACTTATATACAAAATACATATATAATTATACATAGACAAGGTTTCGGTATATTGTTTAGATCCGTTATATTATCGGTGCCTTTATCTATAACATAATACCCTAAGGTATTATGTTAATAATTAACCAGTGCTCTGTTACGAGGTCTTCAAAAAATGGCCGCTTCTAAGCCTATTTCCTGGTAGTATTCGTGTGGCCTTAGCCTTAAAAACCTCCTTATTTTCACTTAACAATAATTTTGGAACCTTAAACACTTGTTCTGGGCTGTTTCCCTTTAGACATACAACCTTAGCGTTCTATGTCGGTTTATTCAAAAACAGGATAGTAAAAACAAACTAAGTTCACTTCCAGTTTTGCATTGGTCTAGTAACTAAACCTTCTCTCCACTTTCATTAGCCTTAGATTTTTTAGTAACCATATCATTGCCCTTCCGAGAGCAAATCCTCACCGATAAAGTCTTTACGACCCCCCGATGTGCGCAAAAATACTAGTTAACTAATGCTAACTATATGTATATGTTTTGCCTGAGATCACAGTTCTGTACCTGCTATGATGTTATTTGAATTACCTACTTAAATAGGTTTCGCGGAAAACCAGCTATCCTAGTCAGTTTTGTCTTTCACTAACTTACCACAGTTCTTCGGATATCTTTACAACGATAACCCGTTCGGACTTTTTAGTAGCAGTATATCTCTATTTTTAATATAGAGAGAGGTTTTATCTCTTTATAACATTCTATATATACAAAGTAGAATAAACTACTTTTTATTGCTCCTGACCATGGTAAGATCACTAGGTTTCGGGTCTAACATTAGATACTAACTCATTATTTAATAATCGGTTTATCTACGAAATCTATAAAATACAATAAAATTCGTTTCTTGGGACGGATTCAAATCATCTTGTATTTTTCAACTCTCGCATCTAACATTAACTTGCTGACCCATTATGCAAAAGGTACGCTCTCATCCATTGTTTAAAATGTACTTGAGCTACTTATAAAATCACTATTTTTCTACTTTCCCTCACGGTACTGTACGCTATCGCTTATATATTATATTTAGTCTTAGAGGAAGGTTCCCCTTTATTCAAACAAATGTATATTCGTTTTACTTTTTATGACTATTAAAACTCATATGGTTTTAATCTCGTTTGATTTATGTTCCTAAAGCTACTTTGATATTTCATTTCACTTTGTTTCGGTTATAGAATTTCTTCTTAGGCTTTATAGTTTTTGTAACGTCTGTAGTATCCTAGCGTATACCAGGAGATACTACTATTACTCCCTTTCGTAAAATGCCACCCGTAATATATAGCTTTGATTCCGTAGTGATTTCTTTATATACTTATAATCATAATGGTAATACTATTATGACTTTAGTTTATAATACATATCTAACACAAAATATACTAATATTTTTTATATAATGCTATGCTTGAGGCCATAGCCCCTATATAATACTGTTACAATTTATCCATTTTTTATCGCTAAAGAGTTATAATTATTTTATAGATTAATTCCTATGTAAAAGTAGATTACTTAGTTTCAGGTCATTATGATTCGAACATAACTATTCCTCAACCCAAATGAGGCGCCTAACCAACCCGGCTCTAACCTGTTTTTTTTTAGTATCTTTATAGACAGTTTATTTATTTATTTTTGAGTTTCTTACTAGATAAGTAGATATACTACCTATATCTTCCATTTGTTTCTTTTTAGTTCTATATGCTATAGCGCTCATTAAACTACGACGTATTTTACGTACTTCTTGAGTATCTTCACCAGATACTAATTTATCATTAAATTTAACCAAATCACTTAATATTTCTTCGTTAGATTTATTCTTAGCTCTATACCCTGGATATTTAATAGTACTAGGATTATTTCCACCACCTGGACCTCCGCTTGGTCCACCTGGACCTCCGCTTGGTCCACCTGACCCACCACTCGGTCCACCTGACCCACCACTCGGTCCACCTGGAGTAGGATTACCCTGGCAACCTTGAGGTCCTGTATTATTCATTGTTAATCTATATAACACTTGGTGAAGAACATATATGAAATCAGGTAAAGTGTAAATACAAATAACAAAACATATAAAAACAGAAAGTAAATGTAGAGTAGGATAGTTATCTTTAATATAATTACTAGTAAGTCCGAAACATAATAGATAATAGAAACAAGAACAAAATAAAAAAAATCCCATAATCTTATCCGAATCTATACTATGAATAAATTCTATCAAAAGATTACTTAAGCTAATACACTCTAAAAAGGCTAAAAAAAAAGTAGCCAACTTCATAATAAATAGTAACTGTTCTATAAAGATAGTATTAATACTATATTTAGATAGAATATTTTTGTCCGAATACAATATTACGCTACATATAGTAATAAGAATGCCATCATAAGAGCAAACAAACCCGTAGCTTCAGAAAAAGCAAATCCTAATATAGCGTATGAGAATAATTGTCCTCTTAAAGATGGGTTTCTAGCCACACCTAATATAAGTGCACCAAATACTACACCTATTCCAACACCTGCACCTATTAAACCTGTTGTAGCTAAACCTGTACCTATAATTTTTGCTGCTTGTATCATTTATTATTATTGTTATGTTATTTGAAGAGAAATCCTCATATCATAAGTATATTATACTATATTATAATATACCTTTACCTATTTTTTTTTTTAGAACATTTTAAAGAAAAAAGAAAAAAGAAAAACTCTGTTTAAAGGTATATATTGTCTGTTCTACTGAACGATATAATTATAATTATAAATTGTGTTTTTCTTTTTTTTTAATACTTAGCGCTTTAGCGTTAAAACATCTATAATAAAGTAAAGGTAATAAGTTAAGTTTTTTTTATTCCTCATCCCTCTTTCTTACCACTATTATACCCTTTGCTCTATCCTTTATTTTCTGCCTCTCTCTATTATCATGACGTCTTTTAGTATTTACCTCTTCCTTATTATTATCACGATATCTTTTTGAATTATCTCTATCTCTTATTCTTCTTTCCTCCAGCTTGTCGGCATCCATATTTTCAACTCTTTCTTTAGCTAATTTCTTGTTATACCTTTCTAAGTGTTCCTCATCCAAATTTTCAACTCTTCTTTTAGCATTTATCTCTTCCTTATTCTTATCACGATGTCTTTTCGAAGCTTCTCTTCTTTTTCTTTTTCTTTCCTCCTCCTTGTCCTGAATAGTCGTATTATCTGGTTCTTTAGGCCCTTTGGGTGATTTATTACCCTTGTTTCCTTGTGAATGGCTAGGTCCAGGACTCGGACTTCTTTCCTGATTATTACCAGTCATAAGCAGTCTACGCAATAGGGTAAGTAAACTAGGAAAAGTTAAAATAAGTATAAAAATAAGAAAAATACATAACAAAACGTATAATATAGGATAAGTATCTCTAAAAGTAGTGTTAATAAAAGATAGATAGATAAGTCAAAACAGAGCCCAGAAGAAAAACAAGGATTCCACAATAATAAAGAAATCTATATCAATACAGTAACTACTAAGGCAAGCAATTAGAAAAATAAAAATAGAAGATAAAACTAAGTCACTACTTATAGAAAATAGCATGCTATGCTTTCTATAGTACAGAAAGAGCTGGATAAAAATAACTAAGGCTCGAACCACAAATGAAACATAATAAATAAAAAGAAAAACAATAGCAAATAAGAAATAGCTTAAGTATATTAGTATTGTACTTATTATAGAATATAAGTATAAAAGTTTATATATAATAAGGCAAAGAAAGGTAGAATAAAGTATAAAAATAAAAAAAACCATATTTCCACAAAATAAAGTATAATTAACTCCCTCAGTAGTATACAGAAAGAAACAGAAACAGTCAAACTACATCAACAAAATGTCAGTATAGTATACCTGATTCAAAACCTAAATGATGATTTTCTGTTAAATGATAAGCTACTATACGTCAAAAACCTACAGCTAAGAAAATTGTACCTATGATAACATGTAATCCATGGAAACCAGTTCCGAAATAGAAACAGGAACCATAAGCACCATCTGATAAAGTAAAGGAAGAAACAGAGTATTCTACACCTTGAAATGCAGTAAATACTAAAGCTAAAATTATAGTAAATAACCCTCCAAATAAAGCACCATTTCTATTACCCTGTATTAAAGAGTGATGTGAGTATGTTATTGTAACCCCTGATGCTAATAATAATACTGTATTTAATAATGGTAACTCAAAAGCATTAATAGCTTCTATACCCATTGGTGGTCATTGTGCACCTAATTCTACAGTAGGAGATAAAGCACTATGGAAGTAGGCTCAGAAAATAGCTAAAAAAAATAAAGCTTCAGATACTATAAATAAAGCAACTCCCATATTTAAACCTCTTTGTACTGCTAAAGTATGATTTCCTAAATATGTTCCTTCTGATATTACATCTCTAAATCATAAGAACATACTTAATACAACTCCAATTAATGCAAAAGGTAAAAAACTACTTGCATAATCAAAACCATGCATAGTTGATACACCTGTTGTTGTTAATGTTAATAATGAAACACAAGTTAAAATTGGCCATGGTGAAGGGGAAACTAAATGGAAAGGGTGGCCTTGAAAATTTCCTCTACTTAAATTAGACATTTTTCAATTATTATTTGTCCTAAATACAAATATATAGTTTAAAAGTTATATTAGCTTTGCTTTTGTGATATATATGATACTATTGCGTCATATACCTTAAGTAAAGCTATAACCTTTAAGGTCATGTTATTTATTTCATGATAACAACATAATATGAATGTATAGTTTATACACACTACTATTGTTTTTTATCTGTTTTTTTTTGTTTATGGTTAAAAGTAAGCCAGTTCCTGTTTATAAAATAATATAAAACTAAAATAATGGTACTAGTGGTGTTAGATTTCATTACTTGTGGTTTATAACCTTATCTTGTATTTATTTTCTGTATATCACCAAATCTTTTGCTTTAAATAACTAGTTATTTACCTATGGACTTTCCTATAAAATTAACAATTTAATTTTACTATTATAACTAACACATAAAAAATCCTTTAACTATAGCGCTTTTGGCGACAAAGGGAAAAAGAGTTACAATTTAGCTTTTTTTTTAGAGGGCAATCGCCCTTATGCGGTTTGGAGCTCTCTACTAGAAGATATTTCACAACTATTAATAAAAGGAGGTATCTTATTACCTACTTTTCCAGAAAATAAAATAACATCATGAACAGTTTGTTCACGTCGATTGTGCGTAAAGGAAGGTAGCTCTAGCATCAAGTCTAAACACTTAACTAGTAGTTTATACTCATGAACAAGTAAGTATCTACGTATATCATGTAATGTAATATCATAACTAGGTAAAAGTAAAGAGGTAATCGTATTTTTTTGTACATTAATGTGAAGCCCATGAGGTCTTGACATTATTGTTCGATTAAACACCATGGCTAATGTTTCTGCTAATCGCGCAAAATCATCATTACCATTTTTAGATAATAAATTTAAAGGATTCTTTCCTACAATTATATTTTCGTTAGTTAAACCATGACCCTGAATAAATCATTACATGTTATATTATTCTTTTGCAATGAATGAATAATTTTAGTAATAGGTATATTTATATTCTCTATTGCTCTAACTATACTATTTGCACTTAAACAAGAAAACCATGTAAATGATATGTGTGTTCTATAGCTTTGATTTCTACTTGAGCTGGTAATAAACTAAAACCAGATACAAATACATTATCATTGGTAATATTATGATTCAAATATATATAGGTTCGTATTGGTTTACACAATAATAAAACGATTAGTTTATAACCATACATTTTAGTTACTAGGAAAACATCGTCAGCTATATTATCATTAGTTATTTTAATTAAACCAGATAAAGCTTTATAGGACTTTATGTTTTTCATCAATAGTGCATGTTGTTCTACATTTAGTTTAGGTAATACAGAACTAAATTTCACTCTTTCTCGATAGCCTTTAAGGGAAATAAATTTTCTCTTATTAATTTCTATTGATCTGCTCTCCTATTTCCCTTCTTTATTAACAAGATATGCTAACTTATAAGGTTATCCACTGCTTTTAACATCACCATTAGTAAGATCTTTTAAGAAAGGATTATTTGAAGTAATAACGTAACCAAGGGAATCTTTATTGTTACTTTTACAAATTTCTTCACATGTAATCTCTCTGCATTTGTAACTTAACCGTTTCATATTGTTCAATACTAGCTGTACCTTGCATAACTATCACCTTTACCTTTTCACATTAATTTAATCTGTTTACGTGTTTATGTCCTTCACAATGTAAATAATTATCTCTTTCTTGATAGTAAGCAAGTACATCATATTGTGGAGGTATACCTCCACCTAACGTATAATTAATCTCTACGAAAAAACCGGAAGAAAAAGAATCGAAGTAGCCTTGCTCAATCTCATTCATTAATAATAGGGGCAAAAAGGTAAGATTAGTAGTAACACTATAGGGTAACACTAGGTTTCTTATATAAATAATTATATATATTATAAGAATTGTGTATATAAAAGTGCTAGGCTTACTTATCTTTAATATAATATGATACACTGAAATGGCATAAATTTTATTAGTTACTAAGGCTTTACTAACCATTACTAAGACTCTTAGAACTGTTATAAGTAAACCTATAGGTAGTATAGTACATGACATTACAAAAGTTAATAAAAGTAAATCATTTGCACAAACTATAATAGAATAGTGAAAAAAGTCTAATCTTATTGTACATTAAACAGCTTTTAGTATTAAAAGCTGTTTATAATTATGTAATATCTGTGAAATAATACAAAAAAAAAATTCTTTTTCGTTTTCTTTTAGAGGCCAATCGCCCTTATTCGTTTTAACCAAGATAGTTAAAACCAAGGTAAGAAATCTACTTAGCGCTTTAGCGTTTAATAAAACAACTGTATTCAACTTCATCACTGTGTTTTCTTATAAGACAAAGCTTGAGGCCATAGGCCCTATACATAGGGTGTTACCTAAAACAGAAAATAAACTACAGGTATTATTTTCTACCTAATTAATTTAACTGCCTTTAAAACATTAATAGGTAGACAGTAAAAGTTATGTATTATTACTGGAGTGTAATAGTTAAGCTATTCATGTGTTTTTTATATTACCTTATAGGGCTATGGCCAGGGCTATGGCCAGGGCTATGGCCAGGGCTATGGCCATACTAATGCAAGTCCAAACAATCTTTTATGTAAGAACATGAAAGTACGACAAATACTTGTGCTTGTATAAATGCTATACCTATTTCTAAACCAGAGAAAGCTATAATAAAAGCTAATGGTAATAAACCTAATATAAAGAATATAAATCCACTAGTCATTATATTATAAGTAAATCCACTTAGAATACTTAATAGCATATGACCACTTAATACATTAGCTGCAAGTCTTAGTCCAAGAGAAACATTTCTAGATAAATAAGAAATAAATTCAATTAAGACTAATAAAGGTAATAATCCTAATGGACAACCACTAGGTACAAATAAAGAAAAGAATTCTGATCCATGCTTGCTTAAACCTAAAATAGTTGCACCAAGAACTATAGTAAAACTTAAAGAGAATGTTAGCATAAAGTGAGCTGTTGATGCAAAACTGTAAGGTACCATACTAATTAAGTTATTCACTAATATAAATATAAATAAGCTGTATATAAAAGGAAAGTAAATTTGACCTTTTTTGTCATTTATTTGATTAACAGTTATACTGTGTACGGTTGCATATATTGTTTCTTGTGTTAAAGATCATTTGTTTCACATTATACTATGTTTATTAGTCGCAAGTAAATTAAATGTTACTATTACTAAACCGGATATTAGTATATAAAATCCTATATTAGTAAGTGAAATAGATGTATTTAATAAAATTGGTGCATCTATACTTATGTATTTTCTTATTTCAAACTGGTCCAAGGGACTGTAAATATTGTTAAATGTAGTCATTAGATTTTAAATAAAATTTTCTTAGTTTTTAACAAATAGGTTTCGTATCGGTGTATAGAGATAAGGGAGAAATGGTTGAGATATATTATCTTACTATGGGGCACTGTTTATTATCAAAGCATGTTTATTTAATTAAATTTATAAGATAGAACCTTTAACCTAACTATTATAATTTACTTATAAATATACGTGTACTAAATAGACGTACAACACTAGGTAAAATATATTTAGAGAATAAATAAATAAGAACAATAAGAGTTAAAAAAGTAAATGTAACTTCATTTACAAAATAAAAAGGTACTAATTGTGGCATATTATATGTAGTTAAATCTCAATGTCTAGATATAAAAAGTTTTTCTTTTACTAGACTCAACTTAATTAAAAGTTAACCGTATAGCAAGTACTAAGCCTATATTTATATATTCACAGATTTATTATTTTTTTTTATTGTTTTTTTTTTTTAATGTTTCTATACGAAAAAAGTAATACGAAGTAGAAATTATATACAAAATACTAAAGGATAGTAACATTAACTACTATGACATGAACCATACTAGTTTTTAGGTTTAGAGCTAGAAGAGCTTTCGTCTTGTTCGTTACCAGACATTGAGTCATATTTTCTCTTGTTATAAATTTCTTTTTTCATTTTTTCAAAGCTTTGATGTTTAATCATACCTAAGGCATTAATACTATTAGGGATTGAGTAGCCACCGTTATTAGTCATAACTTTAGACGTTGGAGTTATACATTTATTCTCTGTATCTATTATTAACGAAGAATAATGACTAGGATTAATGGAAACACAATTATATAATAATAAACTCTCTTCTCTAGTAAACAAAGAAGAAATATCAGAGTAAAACACTGTCTTGTTTGGCTTTACAATTTGGCTGTAGGAATTCTTATATAATTCTATTCTATGATGTTTATTCAAAATAAAATTACTAGTAAAAATAGCCAACTTTTTCGCTAAAGTGAAAATGTTTTCATCAAGATTAGGCCGTTCTAAGTTTAATTTATTATTTGGCACTTTAATTAAATCATTTTCACAAGGCAAAGGTTTAAATAAATCTTCACAAGTTAAAGGTGAAGATCTTACCTTATTATCTACTAAAGAGAAAGGCATTTTAAACCTAGTAGCGGCTTGTGCTATTACATCTGATGCCCTAGAGCAAAATCTTTCCAAATGTAAATGATCATCTAAATTAGGGCTTAAATCTACGCCATTAACAGTAAAATCTACTTTGGTATTACATTTATGTAAAATAGGATCTATTAAGTAATCAGCAGAGAAATGAAAATCTTTGAAACCTAGTTTAAGATTTAATGCTTCGGGGGTATTACTAATTCCATGTTTTATATCTATCTTCTTACCTGCGATAGCGCTTTTACTATAATATTTAAAAAACCCTAAATCGTTAATAGTATTAATAACTTTAAAGCCTGATTGATTACTTAAAAAATAGGCACTATCAGATATGATATTATCTTGTAACTTTATAAATCTATAGTGACTTTTATTAGATGTTATAATATCTGATAACATATATTTATCTACTCAATTCAATGAATCTTTTATATCACCGTAAGTAACATTATATTTAATAGGTGTTAAACGAGCAAAGCAATTATTATTAATATAAAAATCTGGTGTTTTTACCATTGCTTTTAAGCTAACTAAATTAGCTAATTTCAGAACCAAACTATAAATATCGCTACTAGAACTTGGTTTGCTTATATCTAAAGGAGATTTAGTTATTTGTACAATACCGTCAATGACAGGTAAAGTCTCAAATATATCCGAACAAGTTACACTTTTATTTATCATTTCTTTCTTAATTTTACTATATGATACCTCTTTACTATTACACCAATCCCTTATTTTAAGTAAACCATTAGCACAATAATTAGTGCTTTTAGCATGAATAATCTGTGTTATACCATTATTATTGTTAACAGTTAAACAAGTGTTTAAATTTGTATTATCTATAGGGTTAGTAACTTGATTTTGAGCTATAAATAAACCAGAGGTATCTTGATCTCGAGGTACAAATAAACTAGAGCTATCTTGATTTCGAGGTACAAGTAAACTAGAGCTATCTTGATCTTGAGGTACAAATAAACTAGAGCTATCTTGATCTTGAGGTACAAATAAACTAGAGCTATCTTGATCTTGAGGCACAAATAAACTAGGGCTATCTTGATCTTGAGGCACAAATAAACTAGGGCTATCTTGATCTTGAAGAAAACCTAAATCTAGATCATTATTAGTAAAATTAAAGCTGTATACTTGTACGTTAGTGTAGCTAGTATTAATATTACGCAAACTTAAATCTAGTATATCTAAGCTAGGTAAATACTTATTAGGTTCACCTAGCTTTGTTAATGTACTATTTAGAATAGTACTTTTATATTTACACCCTTTTATGTTAAATTTATACAAGGATTGTTCTACTTTTCCTTTTACTTGAATAATGTTATTTACTAAGTATTGGTATTTGTGTATATTTGATAGACAATTATAATAAAGATAAATATTGGTTTTACTATTATTACTTAATGTATTAAGTATGTTATTTATTTCTGATTTAACATCAGATGATAAGTTATTTCAGATTATACTTAATTTAACTGTCTGATAGTTATTCAGTCCATAGTATGTTGGGTCTATTATAAGATGTTTTTCTTTAGGGCTATGGCCAGGGCTATGGCCATAGCAGGAGTGAAATACACTTTTTGCCATTTCTACTAAAGTACTATGCTTAGGGTAAGAAGAATATAAATTCTGTGTAAAACTTGTAAAAAAGATAAGTTTTGTGTGCAAAGGAAGTGTAACGACACCACGTGTAATAGTACATGAAGTTGCGCTACGTATATTTAAGTTATATAGATAATTGTTAGGTTTTCTTATAATACAAGTACGTTTATAATTTATGTAATCATTAAACATACTATGTACACGAGTAACAAAAATAGTAGATAAAATAGAACACTTCTCTGTAACTAGAGGTATAAAAACCCCATGACATATACTAAAACCTGCAGCTAAAAATAAAACATGTTTAGCTGAGTATGTTAAACTAAATAGAGAGAAACTAGGTTTAGTATAACAAGAAGAATAGCTATAACATAAATATCTATTATTTAGAATATAAAAGGTAATATACTTAGGCGCTAATACTTTAGGTATTTCTCTTAAGAAATGTAATAAATATAAGCTAGGTAATATAGCAGTAAAAACTTTGTGTAAAGATACAACTATAACAAAATCGATACCACTATCCGACATGCATACGCCTAAATTTAGTAAATATAAAAACAAAGATATTATTATTTTAAATTTAATAATAGTAAAAAAAACTTGTCTACTATTATTAATACAATAGCAAATTACTTCTACTAAATCAGCCTTATTGGTTTCAGTATTAATCATAATTAAAGCTAATAATAAATTAGAGGCTAGAGAGAGTAGAAGTGTAATAAAAGCATGGCTACTTATATTATTACCATATACATATAAAGCGCTAGCTATTGTAAAGTAAACAAAGGAGATAGTAATGAAATTATCTATAATTTGTTTCCTGTTTTTTTTTATGTATAAGGAAATACGTTTACAAGCTATTGCACTGTTTATTAGTAAATTAAAAATATACTCCCGATTTTTACTATTTATAATCTTTACTCACATTGATTTTCCTCGTATTAATTTTAGTTTGTTTACTTTCTATAGATAATGCATTCTTACCTATTTCAAATACGAAACCTAAAGTAAGTACTAGCATAAAAGCTAATATAATAATCAAACCAAATATACCATTATTATAGTGAGAAACAATATAAGGGTACACTAGCAGAATTTCAAGATCAAACAGTAGAAATAAAAGAGCAAATATAAAGAAAGAAATAGTGAATTCTGTTCTATTTTGACCTAAAAAGGAATGAAATCCACATTCGAAAACACTATCTTTTTCCTGGTAAGGATTATGTGTAGCAAAGATAAAATTAACAGCCAATAAAATAACCGTTAAAATAGGTATAAAAATAAAAAAAAAGTTTTGACTAGTCATTAGTTAAATAATAAAAGAGTTAATATTCTGGCTAAATTAAATGACTCATTAGGTATAAATATAAATAATAATAATAATAAAGTTAGTATAGAAATAATAATACTTAAAGCACTAGATATTTTTATATCATTAGCATTAAATATAGCGTAGGTAGAGTGAATACCCCCCTGTTTTTTAAATGTACCAAAGAAATTAAATCTTGTTAAGAAAGGATTAAGTATGTAATCACTTTTAAAGAAAAACATTTGTTTTACAATATTTAAATAATAGGCTGCACCTATAACACTAGTAAGAATACCTACTAATGTTATAAAAAGGTAACCGTTATCTAAAGCTGCACTTAATACCATCTGTTTAGCGAAAAAACCTATTAAAGGTGGTATACCTATAAATGAAAATAAAGTTATAGCTAAGCTAAGAGACAAGTAGGGATTTATATAGAAATATCCTTTTAATTGATTAACCAATTGTATGGGAGAATTATTTATATCTTTTAAAAGACTAGAATCCTGTAAATTTTCAAAAGTTTTAGAATAAGACATATATTTATTATTTTCTAAATTTACAGAAACATTTGTAATTTCATTGAATAATTTTTCTTTATCTTCATTTATACTTACTATTTCTTTATTAGTAAAGGCATGGTCTGCCTTTTTTGTGTTATTAAATCTGAAAGAAAGAGGAGTTTCTTTGTTATCTGTTTTTTTGTTTGTATCACCCTTATATATATATAGATACATAGTGTAACCTATAGTTACTAATATAACAAAGGCGTTTAAATTTGAAATTGTGTAGGATAGTATATAGAATAAATAAGCTTGTATAGATTCTGTGCTATCTACACTCAATGCTAACAGGATAAATCCTACATGGCTAATAGTACTATAAGCATAAACTCTTTTTATTCTGTATTGTGTTAAACCTAGTACTGACCCTATAATAAGTGAGAATAGACTACTAACTAGTAAACAGTTTTTTCATGAGAAAGAAGACAAGTCTTTATTAATAAAATAAACTAATTCAAGTAAAAAGATAAAAATAGATATTTTAGCTAGTAAAGCTACATAAGTAGTTACACTTGTAGGTATTGCATCATATACATCAGGGCTTCAAAAATGGAAAGGTGCGGCTGACACTTTAAATAAGAATCCTACTGTCATTATTATTAAAGATAAATTTATATAGTATGAGTCTAAAGCCTCTGTACCATATTGGTTCACTCCTTGTTCAGCTAAAGCAGTACTAGGTATTATATCCGATATTGTTGTTATAATGTATAATCCTTCTAATGAAGTTGTACCAGAATTAATATATAGTAAACCTGAACCTAGTAAAATAAAACAGGAGGATAGTCCTCCTAATAAGAAATAAGTAAGACCTCCTCATGTAGCTTGTTCAGAATCTCTATGTAATGTAGATAAGATATATAATCCATAACTTTGCAATTCTATTGCAATAAATAATGAAATTAAATCAGCACTACTCATTAAAAATACGGCACCGCTTATTATAAATAAGATAATTAATGGATATTCCAGTATTCTATATTGTTCTATTTTTGTATCTCCTAAACCTACTATACTATAGCAATCTTTCCTTGACATTAGACTTTGTAGTGAAGAAACTTCCTTTGATATTAAGGTTCTGTGATAAAAGGAATTATAAACTAATATTATAGAACTTAATAGCAAAATAAAGATAGTAAAACTTTGAGTTAGAGAAGTTATATTAAATAAACCTCCATATAAACCAATTCCCTTCTCTAAATTAATGACAAATAAGTTATTATAGCTTATAAAACAAGCGGATAATAATGCCAAAATTGCACTTCTAGAATAGAAGATAGCCATGTCTTTTCTCGTAGTGAGAGCATTTGAAAATAATATATAAAATATAGCAGATAGTAACATTCAGAGAATATCCGATTCGAACGGATGTGGTTTATTAAACCAAATAAGTTTCAAGCTTACCGCTTTAGACCACTCAGCCAATTCTCTTAGGGGCTACTATGCTTTTTTTGTCGCTTTTTTCCTTTCTATGAAGGGTAAAACATTCTTTTAGAGGGCAATCGCCCTTATTTGTGTATTTATATACTCCTATTCTTCTATCTTCCCCAGCCCCCCCCCCCCTGATAGGGAGGATACACTTCTTTATAGGTATAAAAATTATATTTATATGATGAAACACTACAACAACTTTTATACACTATTTGCCCCTTTAACTAATACAAGACATAATACATGGATTGGTCTTGGGTGCAACGGTTTATTTTCTGGTGGTTTACAGCCTTTATTAGTTAGTAGTGCTACTAATAGACTTATATTTAGTACTATTATGAAACATGTAGTACACACGAATATCTTATCTACTCTGGATATCACAAGTAATTCCTATTGTATTGAGTATAAGAAAAGTAATAATATATATAACTGTTACCTATCATTTAACCATTTCATTAGGGGCTATAGCCTTAAAGAACGTTTTTATAATACTATTAAAAAAGTAGTTGACTACTAATAATATTTATACTGTCTATATCAAAACTAAATTTGATCATGATAATTTTAGTATGGCTGGTAATCAGTTTGGTTTTAAGTATGACATATATAGCCAGGATTGTTTGGTGAATTTATGAGATACTATTTCTACTAAATTAAGTGATATGTTAGATACATATTCTGTGAGTGGTGATAGTTTGATATATATAAATATAATATTTAGAACTCTAGATAAAAAGGTTTACAATGATATCATTTTAGATAAAGAATTCTCTCATGAGAATACAGCTCTTGATAAACAAACCTTAAGAGAATTGACTAGTATACCTGCTACAAATAACTTAGATGAACTAGGTAATGCTTTAACAACAACATCGGATACAAATAATATTATACAAGATATACGTCTTGAGCGTCATGGTAAAGTATATAATTTTATGGACTTCATTATAGATAAGTCTAAGTATATAAGAAGTTCTCATAGAGATGCTATTATTACTTTTGATAGTATGTTCAAATTCTATTTTATTAATAGTAAAATAAATTATGTTTTAGCTATTAAAACTATAAATGATACTACAATAGTAAAGTATAAGTATTCTATAGATGGGGTATTATTAAGTAATATAATGGATCACAAGGATAGTGAAGGTATCATAAGAAAATCAGGTAATAGTGTTATGTATATATCGAAAGATAATATAGTAAACAAGTTAGAAAGATTTATGAATTTCAAGCCTTTAGATAGATATCGTAGTAAAGATAACTATTGACGTGCTAACCCTAATATAGGTGTGATTTATATAGAAACATTTATCAATAATAACAATACACCTCAAATATATGCATTAGGTTTCAAAACAAAACTAAACAATGAACCTGTCGTGTACTATATAAAAGAAAAGTTAAATTCAGAAGAAATAGTGTTAACAATGATCCTTTGCTTATAGATTTTGATAAGTAGAGAGCTCGCCCTCTACTTATTTATTGTTATACTACACATTATGTGATTCCTCGACGAATCGAACGTCGATAATACCCTTATCAAAAGCACACTTTGCCAATTAAGTTAAGGAACCTTTTATTACACATTGTTGTGATACACTATTGCCTTTCTTATTGTGATTATAAATTCTACTTTTAGAGGGCAATCGCCCTTATTTGTTTACCTGTAGAAAGATAGATTTTGTAGGACTAAACTTTTTAAACATTTAGTGTTTACAAGAGCACTCAGATTTGAACTGAGAAATCGAAGTTTGAAGCTTCTTATTTTACCGTTAAATTATACTCTTTTTAGGTAATAACCTAATTATTTTTACTAGTAACTTAACTAGTAAAACCTTCTGTCTATTTGTATACCATTACTACTTATTAGTAGAAACGGAAAAGAATGGATTTGAACCATTAGGTGTGAAACACAATATTTAGCAAATATCTCGCCTTACCTATGGCAACTTTTCCTAAAAAGTAATTTTTATTTAGCCCTCGTCATAGCGCTAGGCTAAATATACGTAAAAAAATAGTTTTTTATTTAGAGGGCAAGCGCCCTTTCTTTTTATTTAGAGGGCAATCGCCCTTTTGTTTAGGGTTTCACCTGTAAAAAATACTACGCTTTTTTAAAAAAGACAATTAAAAGCGATAATCAAAGAAATTAAATCACGCTAATAAAAAGTAAGACCTTGGCTTCTTTTACAGCTAACAACGTATTAATTCGTAGGTGCTTCTCTACTGTACTTAGGTACACCTAAATTTTCATACATAGAATTATTGTCATATCCTCTGTTACTTTAATTAATACAATGTATAACGTATACAATACCATAACTAGGTAAATTTTCACCCAGAATTTTACTTAAATAAAGTTTTAATTTAGGTATACCTAATAAATACCTTGATTTATCGTTTAAGTTACTATCGAAACTAAGACCTGGTAAATCACCTATATCTTTTCATAAAGGAGGTGTACTACCTATATCTGTTGTAGATATATATTTAACGGATTCACAAGTGTGATCATACTCATTTATATCATAAGCCGCTAAGCTTATTTCTTGCCCACGATATACATTTTCTAGAACATTTTGTATAATACAACGAACTAACCTAGATATATTACCTATATGATTATCCCATATTGAGTAGGTGTCAGATATTTTTTCACCTTGCACATCTAGAGCATAAATAACAAAACCATGACATGAATCGAAGAGATCCATTATGGCATTAACCAAAGTACGCGATTTACAGAAACTTAAATTGGATATAATACTGTTTGACATAGTTATATGTCAATAGCAAGACTCTGTTGTATGTTGTTTTATACACAATATAATATCTCTAGTAGTCATAGGATTAACCCTACTATTGTTTAATACCTCATTACTATACATGCTATTGAATTTCAAGATTCGATTTCTATGTATAAGAGCTAGTGCAGCACATAGAGCTTTAGAACCTTTACTATAATTATAACGTTTAATACCAGAATAAAATCTAATACTATGTTTATCACCTAATAAGTGACTGTTGTAAGAACATGCCAAGCAAAAACCTTTAGAGCCAAGACCAGCCTGACTTATAATTCTTGTAGTAGCTAATGGCTTAGAACCCATATTCATTTTTATATTTTTGTTTATGTTTATGTTTTTCATTCGAGTCAGGTCGGATTCGAACCGACACTTTTTTTCTTGGACAAGAAAAATTTCTACCTATTAAAATACTAACCCTTTTTTATGGAAACCTTTAAGTAAAAAAAAAAAAAAAAAAACTTTAAAGAAAAACCCTTATAGTTTTTCACGTAAAATACACATTAACAACACTAAAATAACACTAATGTAAGTTTATATAAATAATACTAATAAGATAGCACAGTAATTTAGTCTAAACCATAGTGTTATGAAATAAACAACTAAGAAAACGAAAAAACCACAACTAAGAAACAAAACGAAAAAACCAAGGAAACGAAAACCAACTAAGGAAACGAAAAAACCACAACTAAGAAAACGAAAAACCACTATATAAATAAATCAATAAAGAGTGATGTAATAATAACAAATAAAAATGACAAAGCAAAAATCAGGCGTTATCTAGTCAACTTTTATTTTTTTTTTTTTTTTATAATACAAACACACAAAGTATTATAAAATATGCTGTTATTAAAACATTAATGCACATAGAAAAAAAAGGATTTAAACATAATTAATCTTTGTTATTATTAGCTCTAAATTCAATAAAACGAGATTCTATTCTACGTTCCATTTCTTCTTTATCTACTATTTCATTATCTTTTTCAGCTTTTATTTTTATTTCTCGTTTAAATCTGTGATATCTACTTTGATTTCTTTTATGCTCATCGTATTCAGCACGCTCTTCAATATTCATATTATTTATTCTTTCTTTTGTTCTATCTTTTCTTTGTTTATTACCTTGTCTTATATTTTCTCACTCTTTTTCTGATCTATTATCTCTCTTAACTGCTTCATTAGCCCTTCTTATCTCATTAACTTTATCCCGTTCAGAATCAGGCATGTCAGCTAAATTTTCTCTTCTTTTTTTATTGTATTCATCAATTTCTTGTTCACTTCTAGTATAATGATTAACACTTTTCATAATGTTATCCATGTTTCTTTCCTCCTCTGTCCGATTAGCTCTTTTTTCTGCAGCTCATACTTTCTGGTATTCCCTATTTATGTTCTCTTCCTCCTCTGTCCTATTAGCTCTTTTTTCTGCAGAACGTTTTCTTCTTTTTTCCCTATCGTCTTTTTCTTTAGCGGTTAAGTCAGAGTCAGGTTTTCTTGGTCTTTTGGGCTTCCTATTTGTGCTAGCACTGTCATTATTGTTATTGTTATTATTTGAATGGTCTATGGATTTACCTTTATTGTTCATTTTTAATATAGTAAAAATAATGCTACATACTTTGATGAAGTTAGTATACCATAGATACATTAATAGTAGGTAAATTACTATAATAAAAAAAAATATTAAGGGATTGTCATGGAAAAGTTTATTATTATATATTATATGATTTAGTAGTTTAGATAGGGAGTACAGAAAAAGTAAAAATTCGAAAAATTCATATGGTGTTATATTTGATTGAACGAATTTATACATTATAATACAAAAATTTATTATATATATAACGGTAAACAAGAAATCTTTTGCTTTTACATAAAGATTTTTTATGAAAAAAAAGTAATAAACAATAAGTTCTAATGTTGATAATTTTAGAGTTAAGTTAGGAAAACAATAAGACATAAATAAAGGGCCATAGGCTTCTAAATAATAAGTTGCTAAATCTCTAGTTATTACCTTAATTACAGGTGAAAAAAGATAATATAAAATAGTTGTAATAGTGAAATATTCTGATATATTACCTATATTTAGAATATTAATAGTAGATAAAATGTCATGTGCATTACATGCTACATAGAAAATAAAAGTATATATTAAACTTACATTAAAAATATAAGAAAGCCATGATTTGTACGTAAATTGTGTTTGCATACTAGATCTTTCCCGGTTAAAAAAAGTATTCTTATACGAAACTGTAGATTTATTTCTTTTTTGGGTATATCATGGTTTTTTTAAAAGGGGTAATTACAAAACCCCTCTGGCTTTTAACTCAGAAATATCAGAACTTTTGTTTTGTGTATTATTTGATGCGTAGTTTGGATTACTATATAATTCACCTAAAGTGTTTTCTACTAAACTTATAGCTGGTACTATAATTAAGAAATGTGCAAAGTATAATACAGTACTTATTTGCCCAAATTCAATGAAGGGTGATTCTACGTGTTTTGCACCTAATTGCATTAATATTAAGAAGTTAGCTACAAATACAAAGAAAGCAACTTTACTTAAAGGTCTAAATTGTACACCTCTGTATTTACTTAAATCTGTATAAGGCATAACTAATAATATTAGTATAGCTGAAAACATAGCTATAACACCTAATAATTTATTAGGTATAGATCTTAATATAGCATAGAATGGTAATAGATATCACTCAGGTACTATAGCAGGTGGTGTTTGCATAGGATTAGCCATTACATAGTTTTCACTATCTCCTAGTACATTAGGCATAAAGAATACAAATACACTTAATACTAATATAAATAAGAAAATGGTAATTAAATCTTTAAATATAAAGTAGGGTGCAAATGGTAATCTATCATAATTACCTGATATACCTAAGGGGTTATTAGCTCCAACTGTATCGTGCAATGCTATTAAATGCATTAGTGCTAATGCTGCTAAAACAAATGGTAATACGAAATGTAACGCAAAAAATCTATTAAGTGTGGCATTGTTTACTGAAAATCCACCATGTCTTTATATTCTTCTTCCATGCATATAATCTGTTTAGGAATAAGCTGAATACATAACGCCTTTTTTCCAAAGGCTATTAGAGTACACCTTACACTATATATCTATCTTCACTCAACTCTGAAGTATTCGAGGTTTATATCTCAGTACTTTCTAATTAAAAACCTTATCTGTTTTCTACTAAATTAATATCCTCTATTATCAGGCTTTCCGACTAATAAAAAAACTCTAGACAATATACAATGAGGCTTTATTTTTTGCCGAAACGGCACAAACAACTGTAGGTAAAGTTTACCCACAGGAAAAAAATTTTTTCCAGTTACTACGAGATATTTATATCTCGTGTTACTAGGTCGGACATGCCTATAAATACTCAATATATTAATAAAATAACAGAATCAGAATCAGTAATTAACTAGTATGTAAGAGTTTATCCTAATATATAGCGAGTAACCATCTACTCGTTGCTCTTTTACACATTACCTTTTTCTAAATCTGCAGGATTATAAACTAGAAAAAGAGGTGATTTAGATCCGCGATCGGCAATTCTTGGTTTCCCAAAATCTATAACCTTCTTACTATCCCCAACCTCATTACAGGTGGCCATCACTACTACCCTTTTAGGTAGTGACTTAGTAGTTATAGCTTTACGCTTTCCCCGGAGTTTGGTCGTTCTATTAGATAAGGCCTTATCTCACGCTTTCGCGCCTATAGACGGTCATGATTATATGACTACTTGAGAGCTTATTGTAACTTGCTTAAGGTCACTTCACTCATACGAATTCTACAATATCTTGCCCTACTCAAGGTATAGCACTTAATAAATTAGTAATAACTGTTGCCAAATCTTAAATTTGCTCATTAAGTAATAGAACTTATATGTTTAAAAACAAGCAAACCATGTACCTTATACTTACTTAACTAAAGTAATTGTATTTATCTACCGAATAAGGCCTTGTGTACATAGGTTAAAGTAGAGGCGATACCCCCTATCTATGTAAAAGATTCCGACTGTACATTGAGCATCATTTCAGACACCTGCGGGTGGACCAGTCTGTAGCGATATTTTATTATACCGACGGTCTTGATACTAAACAAATATTTTTGACCGTTTTCACCTGCATTGCTATAAGATAGTTGTTATTGTATATTTTTAATAAAAATTACTATACGTAGAAGATATACTTCCTATCTTATAACTATATATAACTTATATTATTTTATATTTCATTTCACTTATTATATAGGGCTTCACTATTTCTCGAAGATTTTCCATGCTTTCTTTTCATATATAGATAATATATTGGTTTTTACTACCTGCAGATTGAATAGAAGATTTAATTGCATATTTGTCGTATAGTACTTTCACAAGTAATACACACTCTTCATAAGTAAAACTAGTAGTACTAAATTTTAGCGCAAAGGCGTTACCTTTACTTACTTTGCTTCCATCATCCATTATTCAAATTGCTAATGCCAATGGGGTAAGATATTTGCTTATAGTATTAGGGACACATTTCCTACCATTACAGTAAAACAGTTCTCTTATTCAATTAAAACTTGTATATGTTCAAGTGTGAAATCTAACAACTTTACGTACTTTACCTTTTATACCTAATCTAGTGCTAGGTTTAGGTAGTTTTTTATTACAATATCCATAATTACTTACTATATTATGTAGATAATATATATATTCTACGTGACTATCTTCTTGAAAAAAGGGAATTCTTGTTGCTAAACCTAGAGATCTTTTTTCTGCATGAGCATCTCCTAATAGTGATCCAAAAATTATAGAAATAATTTCCTCATTATGAGGTCCTATTCTATAAATACCATTAATCTTAGTGATAGGTTCACTTGTCAATGTATTTACAATAACAATTAAAATCAATGAAATTAAAAACAATAAAAATAAGTTATACATGTGAGGCATATTTTTACCTCATAATGACATTTGCCCATAGGGCAATACATACAAACATACACTATATAAATAGGGTTTCCCATCTAATGCCAGAATAACTTTAACTTCGTATACTCTGTTAATAATATAAGGCTATAGCCGTATATACTATTAATTGTTCCGACTGTACATTAAGCAGCATTTCAGCCACCCACCAGTGACCCAGTCTGTAGCGATCATTTATATAACCGACGGTCTTGTCAATAGCGCGATCACCATGGTGCTGGTGCGGGCGAATGATTTTAACCGTTTTCACTAGTATTGCCAAATAATTAAGGTAATTATTCTATATCCTTGTCAGGATATACCACTTTAATCTCTATTTTTCTATAAAAATTGCATAGAGTTATTAAGGCCAAAGGCCTTTACTTGTGGGACTATAACATATATATAACTTTTCTATTTTTTAAAGAAATGATCCATACTTTACAAGTAAACTTTTTTTTATTAACTTACTTTTACTTGTTAACGCTCTATATATTGTTTTCACACTGCAATTTAAGGCTAGACTTGCTTGTGTAATAGATTCGTATTCCCCATAAACAGTGCCGTCTTTATTATATACAACTAAAGGTTTACTTGATTTTTTCATGTTAGCTAATGCTTCGGCTGTAAATTTTCTAGGTAACCTAGCTAAGGCTGATTTTCTTAATTTTTTTTTTGTTTCTTCACTTAATGTTTTACCCCTATTAAGATTACCTATTAGTTGTCTACGTTTTTCACTATAATTTGTCTTCATTTTTATACGATCTATTTCAGTATGTTTATAACCAAAGGTATTACCTGCTTCTGTTAGTATGTTATAATTAGGCAGCAACGTTTTCAAATAATAATCTTCTAAATCTAATAATCTTTTATTATTTTCTTTGGTTACAATTTCAGGAAAATCTTCTAAAATTATAAAAGTAAAATTGTCTATTTTGTACTTTTTAAGTGCTAATTTCACAATTTTACTACCAGTAAGACCTATTAAATGATTATAATATCTTGAATAGATTTTGTTTGTAGAAGCAGAGCCAATGTAATAATCTAACGTAATTCTATTTAGGATAAGATATATTCCACTTTTTCCTTTAGAGTATGCATTTATCTTTTTATTTGTCTCTGGTGTACCTAGGTTTTCATAACATAGTACAGGACATAAGCCTTTTTCTACTAAAAATTCAGTTGTAACGCTAGAATAGTTAGGTTTAGTTATAGTACTGTACGATCTTTGTTGTTTGTAGTTAGTAGAGTTAATTTTGTAAAGCATGGTTTTAGGTATATGTCATGTTGGGCTATTGTTATAACCCAAAAAGGCTGTGGCCATCATTAGTACTAATATTATAGTACCTATAGTTCATGTTAAAGTTCTTGGTGCTTTATATGATCCATAGTATAATCCTCTTCCTATATGTAAGTAAACTAAAAAGAAGAAAGCAGAAGCAGTATTTGAATGTAAGTAACGTATTAATCATCCGTTATTTACATCACGCATTATATGTTCCACAGAATTAAATGCTTCTAATACACTTGCGTTATAATGCATTGCTAAAGTTACACCTGTTACTATTTGTATTATTAGACATACAGCTAATAAGGATCCAAAGTTTCACATATAACTTATATTTGAAGGTAAAGGTGAATCTATTACAAAGTGATTTACTTTACTTAATAGAGAGTGACTTTTTAAAATTCTCATTATATTATTATTATAATTTTTTACTTTACTTTATAATACTCTTAGTTAACGCTAAAGCGCTAAGTAGTTAACCTTTTTTTTTTGTATTTAAATATATCCTATTTTTTTCTATTTATATTTGCTAGTCATAAATATACTTATATATTTTAAGTATATGTATATTGTTTTTAAGGCTAGTCCTAGAGAATATAGGGGCTATGGACATATAAAAGCCTAAGTAAATAAAAATTTATACTTTTTATTATAAAAAGTATAATTTTTTTAGAGAAAACAGTAAGTAAATGCTAAACTGTAAGTAAATACTAAACATTAGCTAATTTAAGTAATGCAAAACTAACTGGCACAATAGTTAGTCGTCACCTCCAAAGAAATCCTGAGGTTCTTGACTCACATCTGCATAATCATCCACGAGTGATCCTTGATTACTGGTAGTAGTTCCACTTTCTTGTTGATCACTACCTGTTTGATTTTCTTCTGGAGCATTAGACTCATCCACGTGTGATCCTTGATTACTGGTAGTAGTTCCACTTTCTTCTTGGTCACTACCTGTTTGATTTTCTTCTGGAGCATTAGACTCATCTACTAAATCATATACTTTCGATGCAAATTCATCTTGTATTTCCCTAATATCATGGTCAATAGCCCTAGCTATTGACACACAATCGGGATGTTGCACATCTAGTCTATCTTGTTGATTTAATAAAGTATCTATGGTAGTATTACGCCTGCTATAAAGTTCCTCAAATCTTGATTCTTGCTCTTCATTGAAATTACCTTGTTCTCTTATTGCATCTCCATCACCTACGGTTTCAGAAGCATATTGTCTAGAAGCATCTCTAATATCGTCCAATTCTTCTTGTGTTTCTTGATCTTGATGAAACCGATTACTATTATCCCTACCTTGAAAACTTCGGATAGAACAGATAGAAAACGGTTTGTGTAGTAATAAAGGAGTTAAATGTGAATTATTTATTCTATATCTTGATATTATTATATTATTATTTGTGTAATTTGTTCTCTTAAATACGGCCAATGCTTTGTGAATATTGTTAAATGTAGTCATTAGATTTTAAATAAAATTTTCTTAGTTTTTAACAAATAGGTTTCGTATCAATATATAGAGATAAGGGAGAAATGGTTGAGATATATTATCTTACTATGGGGCACTGTTTAATAGAAAAACAATATATATTTATTGTTTTTTTCTTTTGGCATTATTATTCCAATAAAACATGCTGAATATAATACCTATGTTAGAAACATTTGAAATTACATTACAGTAAATGTTTATTATTCTAATAAACACCTTACGGCCAACCGAAATCGAATCGATACACTTCGTTTGGAAGACGAAAGGTCTACCTATTAACCTATAGCCGTTTGAGAAATGCATAATAATGGGAAAAACCTAACTATTTTACATTGTTATATTAATATTTTTTAATCTATAATAAAGCTAAATGACATTATTTACACTAATATTTTTTATTTAAAACAGAGTAAAATCACATTGTTATATCTATTTTTCAGCACATTAACAAAAGTAGAGGCCATAGGCCCTATATACTAAGATATTCTTATGTCGTAGCTTCATAGTAATCTAATAACTAAATGTAATTACTTAGTATATACCTTATTATAACACTAACTTAATGGAATACCCATAGGGATACGGAGGAATCGAACCTCAAATCTTCGATCTGCAATCAAAACGTAAAACCATTTACATAATCCCTTGTTTTTTTTTTTTTTAAAAAAAAAGTATAAAAGAAAAGTACTAAATAAATAAAGCAAATTGAAATAAAAAATCTTAAACATAAAAAAGAGGAAATACTCTAAAATAACACTAAAACCAACATTAACACTACCACTACTAGTAAAACCAACATTAATACTACCACTACTAGTAAAACCAACATTAACACTACCACTACTAGTAAAACCAACATTAACACTACCACTACCACTAAAAAAATTATTACTATTAGATAATGACATGAAACTACCATTAAACTATTTTTTAGTTCTTTTAGAACTTTCAGGTTCAGAGGATATATTTCCTTGTCCTTGATTTCTTTGTGAAGCAGCTCTCTTAAGTAAATTTCTAATATTTATTTGCTTATCTTCACCAAAAGAATTTAAATTATTAATGTGTTTATAGCCACCTTTACTAGATAAAATTAGAGAAGTAGGAGTAATAGTATTATTTTCAATGACTATTGTTTTATAATAGCTCTTGTTTGTATCTATACATCTAATAAATAAAGCTTTTTCCCCTTAGTGTAAGATTATCACTTATTTCTGAAAATCTTACATCTGCAGAAGGATACTTAATAGAGGAGTAAAAGCCTTTACTAAAATGAATAACGGGGTATCTAGATTTTGCAATATCTGTACATAAATTTGCCAGTTTAAAAGCTAAATTATACACATCTTTATTTCAATGAGGCTTACTTAAATCTAATTTATTACTTTCCATACTTATGTAGCCGTTTTCTAAAGGTAATTTTTTTAATAAATATTTACATTTAACACCAGCATAAAACAAAATTTCTCTTACTGCATCTACATCTAGTTGTTTATCAGAGGAAATAGCTTTTAATCTATCGCTACACTCATTACAAAATCAATGCTGTATAGTTAAATCATGATCAGGGTGAGGATTTCTATCTTCTAAATAAGGGATAGTTATCTTTTTAGGTACCTTTACAACACCATTAAGAGACATACCACCTGTTTTATTACTGAAAGTTTTAGACAAACCATACCTATTGATAACATTGGCTATAGCAAAACCAGATTTAACGTTAGATATGTCTGCCTCTAAAAGAATAGTAGCACCTCTTGCACTTTTTATAGTGTTATAGTAACTTTTGTTCCTTTCTACACAGAGTTTAAATAAATTTTGCTCGCCTACATTTAAACTATGCCAAATGTCCTTTACTTGAACTCTTCAATCTCAAAAAGATAGTTTATCAAATCTATTGTGCCCAAAAGTAAGGTGAACATTTTTAGATACAATTTCAGCTGAAATAAGATTTGCTATTTTCTTAGCTAGCAAATAAACATCAGTATTATTATTAGCAGGTGTTAAATTTAACGGGTGTATTTTTAAAACAACGTTATTATCTTGTATAGTAAGTATGTTAAATAGACTTTTACAACTTACCTTCTTTAATTGCATCTGATGTACTATCTTTCCTAAAGTAGTATCAACTTTCTTAGCTATAATATTTTGCTTTATTTTCTCTATACCTAATCTACAATAAAAAGTAGTATCTTTATGTTCCATGTCTTCTAAACTCGTAGGATTAAGTTTTACACAAGTATCTTGCCTTATATAGTACTCATCATCGTCTAGGTTTATATTAGTATCATTATCATCATCCTGGTTAAATGGTAATGGATTATCTTGCCCTGATGGCCCAGGATTTGAATTACTACCCTCACCAGTTGAAAAACTATACTGATAATCTAGGTTATCATATAAACTATTATTATAATTTTCCATAAAGACATAAGCTATGTTACCTATACTGCTAATAACTATAGATAATGTATATAAAGCCTCTGCGTCACAAGCATTGAATATAATAGTTAACACAGTACGTACAGTAATTATGCATACAAAAATATAAATAAAGACAGAACCATTTATGCTACTTTTACACATAGTAGTAAATATAGTAAAGTAATTTAGTAAAGTTCTATTTTGCTTTTTATTATTAGATCTCCCTTTTAATATACTATAATATAAAGGAGAAATAGGCAGTAATGTAATAATTATATAATAAACCACTATTATAGATCTTTGATCTGTTACTACACTATAGCTTAAAATTACATTTCTTAAAATAAAGAGTAAAGCAAGAAGTATAATAAACTGTATAAGAAAACCAGGATGTCTAATTAATTTAAGCAAAATAGCTCAAGGCTTACACGGTTTATTACTAACATTAGTAATCAATAAGTAGAATGTAAATAGATTAGATAATATAAATAGTAAAGTTATAAAATGGTAAGGTACAGTACCTATAGTATCCTTTAATATGTTACAAGAATAATAATGATAACCCGAATACACTAGTAAAAACATAGGAAATAATTTAACTATTATAAAAGTAAATATAATAGTTAACCTTTTAGTAATGTTATACATAATAATATTTATTTTTAATAAAAAAGGAATAATATATGTTAGTATAATGGCTAAGTATAAATATAAATTATTACTTAGTATAAAGAAAATAACAAAGTAAAAAAACTTTAAAGATATAGTTTGCTGTTGTTTGAAATCTGTGTTACCGTGTATACCTCTAGGTTTACCTCTAAGTTTAGCTCTACTAGATCTACGAGCATTTACAAAAGTACTATGATTGCAGGTAGAAAAGGTACGATATCCTACTACTTTAGAAGAAGATAATGAAGTTATATTATTATGTATAGCAGTATATTTATTAGTATCTGAGTTGAAGGAAGAATTTATAGTGTTTTTTATTTGGCTAGGTTTTACACAAAGTAGAGCTAATATAACAATAATTAATAGATCATTATAAGATACATATAAATATGGTAATGAAATATAAAAGATTAATCCTACCAAAATATATAAAGCATAATAAGTAACTATACCTGTATCTAATTTGGCTATACTACTACTTAAATTAGTTAATCCTTTTTCTAAACCATAAGGACCTAATAATTCAACACTTCCTTTATCAATTACTTTAGTAGTTTGACCACCTATATTTAAAATAAAATCTGTAAAATATTTATTATAAAATAATTCAATTAAAAACCGTTGGTTGAAAAAGCTATAAATATTATAACCTAACCTTGACAATTTGAAGTAAAGTAAAGATTTTGTAAAGAATTCAGAGAATAAAATAGCTATTATGCTAAAGGCTATAGTAAAAAAGAAAGGTAATAATTTAAATAAAGTAGGTACAGCAAATTCAGTATCTAATAATATTTCGTGGCTTGGATGTATAAATATACTATTATCAACAAAGAAACCTGAACCTAAACCAATATAAATATCTTTAGTAAAAAAACCAAAAAAAAGAAAAAAAGGGGCTAATATAAATAAAGGTATACTCATAAATACATCTCCTTCATGTGCTGTTTTTTAAACTAACTAAAGGTCCATTAGGATTACTTAAGAAAGTTAAATAAAGTACTTTAACAGAATATAAAGTAGTAAATATAGCACCAATACTTGCAATAAAATAGATTACTGTACTAGAATAAGTAAATTGACCATAAGCTGATTCTAAAATAAAATCTTTTGAATAGAAACCAGTCATGAATGGGAAAGCTACTAAACTAAGACTTGCAATTAACATAACTGAATAGGTTAAGGGTAAAAAAGCTCTTAACCCTCCGTATTTTCTAAAATCTTGATTATCTGCAACAGCATGAATAACAGAACCTGCACCTAAAAATAGCAATCCTTTATAAAATGCATGATTAACTAGATGGAATAAAGCTATATTATAACTAGATAATCCAATTGCTATAACCATCATACCTAATTGACTCATTGTTGAGTAGGCTATAACTTTTTTAATATCTTGTTGAAATAAACCTATTAAGGAACTAAATACTGTAGTTATACCTCCTATTCATAAAGCTAATAATAATACTGTTGAACTATATTCTATTAAAGGTGATGAACGCATTAATAGATATACTCCTGCTGTAACCATAGTAGCAGCATGTATTAAAGCAGAAACCGGTGTAGGACCTTCCATCGCCATTGGTAATCAAACGTGTAATCCGATTTGGGAACTTTTAGCCATAGCACCTATTAATAAGCATACACCTATAATAGTTATTATATCTTCACTTATATAAGGAGCTAACGAGAATACAGTTGAATAATCAATGTTGCTAAAAGTAAGTAACATTGTAAACATACCTATAGTTAAAAAGCAATCTCCAACTCTGTTAGTTAAAAACGCAGATAATGAACTTTGATTTGCTGCTATTCTAGTAAATCAGAAGCTTACTAATAGATAAGAACATACTCCTACCCCTTCTCAACCTACAAACATTAATAGAAAATTATTAGCTGTTACTAATATTAACATCATGAAAGTAAATAAACTTAAATAACTAAAAAATCTTTGATTATGTGGATCATGGCTCATATATCCTATTGAATATATATGTACTACAGATGACACAACTAATACGGGTATTAACATTGATACTGTTAAAGAATCAAAAGTAAATCCTCATAATATACTTAATGTTTCTGAATCTATTCATCTACATAAGTGTATTCACACTGGTATATTATTTAGTCCTACTTCAAAGAAAGCAAGGCTTGCCAATATAGTTGTTATTATTACACAACTACATGTTATAAATTGAGAACCATTAACTCCCACTTTTCTACCAAAAAAACCAGATATTATTGATCCTAATAATGGTAGTATTAATATGGACAAATACATTATTTATATTCTATAGCAATACTACCTCTTAATCTATAATATGATACTAATATTCCTAATCCTATAGCAGATTCTGCACCTGCTATTGATATTATATATATCGCATACATTTGTCCCATTATGTCATCAAAACTAAGAGAACTTATTAATATTAAAAATGTAATTGATAATAACATAATTTCTATAGATATTAACATTAATATAATATTTTTTCTGTTTAAAACGAAGCCTAGTATACCGATTAAAAATAATATTAAAGATAAATTCATTTTTTTTTTTTATTAAATATTTATGTTAAAATAAGATAAAACCATATGTTTTGCTTTTTTTTTAGAAAGAGATTAAATTGAATATATATAACGTAGCTCTACTTTTTATAGGTTTTTATACATTCTATTATAGTGTTTTGCACACTAAGATGATGTGTATTACTATTATATACAGTACTTTTTTTTTTTGGACCAAGACCAGTAATAAACCTGTTTCCTATAACAGATCACCTAGGGCTACTGTTAAATTGATTTAATACTGTACCTACTTTATTGCAAAATTTAGTGAGAAATTTATTATACCCTTTGTAATTTTGTGCAAAAGTAAATAAATCATTATATTCTTTATTAGTTAAGCCTACGTCTCCTAAAGTAATTATAGTAGAAGCTTTGTGTTTTTTTTCTTATTTTTCTCTATTTCTTTCCTCTATAATAGTATTAACTTTACTTCCTAGGCTAGTACCTACTTCATGATAAGGATATACAGGAGTAGTGGTAGATCCTGAAGACGAAGCTTCAGGAGCAGAGCTATTTCCAGTTGTAGTACTATTATGCCCTACCATAAACATAATATCATCGGTTTTATGTATATTGAAGTTAATATTATGTATAAAGCTAGGGAGTTTGAAAAATGAAAAATCAAAACAAGGTAATACTATTAGTAGTGCCATAAGTTTACCATAACTAGTTAAAAATAAACTACATAATATAGGAAGTAGTACAGCAGAAAAAATACCTAGTAATCCTATTAAAAAAAGTTTACCTTTAGATATAATTTTCCCGTTATAGCGCTTTGGCGACAAGTAAGCATAAGGTTTGTTATAATAGGAAATATCCCACATAAAACATAATATATATATACTAGATTTAATTGTTTTGTAAAATAAATACAAGGATATCTTAAGCTGATAAATGTTAATATAGATATACTAAGAATTGGAGCATATTTTGTTATTATTAATTTAAACATTTCTTTTATTTAACGCTAAAGCGCTCGCCAAAGGCGCGCAAAAGCGCTCGCCAAAGCGCTAAGTAGTTTGTTAAAATAATATAAAAGCCACAAGATAGTGAAAAAACCAAGAGAATAGCAAAAATAAAGATATATTCTAGTATGAAAATTGAAATTTACACTGCTCTCTTTTTTTTTTTACTATTTACAAAAAAAGAGAGTTATTTTTTATTAAAGAGTTATAACGCTTTAGCGATAAAAAATACACGACAGGGTAAAAGGAAGCAAAATAGGGCTAATATACAAACCAAAATACTATTTTTCTACTTATATTCTATATACATAGTACGTATATATCACTACAAAATATAGAATTAAATAGTATTTAAATTGCCTTTGTTATCCAATACTGAAACTGAGTTTTAGTGAAAGCTAAAGTCTTGCTTTACCATTAAAGTAAGAACTTTTTTTTTGTAGAAAAACGTTGTAGAAAAAGGGATAATAATATATAATACGAACCTAAGTATTTATAATAAATACTGATTCACCTGCCTCCTGAAGAAAGGATGAAAAAATTACACCTAATCTTTTCTTAAATTATTAATTAATTTTAAGACATTAACACTAGATACATTTTTCGTAAAGAATTCAGGATTTTGCTTTCTACAAGTACGTAATATTTCCGAGACTTCAGCGTTATATTCTTTAGATTTAGGATTAAAAGACACACCTGGTAAGTCACGTAGAGTTATATTAGTATTAACATGTTCAGGCACAGGAGATTCTGCTTTTCTTTTATCTATTTCTTCATTTCTCAATCTTTCTAAAATAGAAGCCCCTCTTTGTTTTAAATCAGTATACGAGACATTTGATGGTGGGACATCTGATGGTGGATCTCTTAATTTAGATTCAGTTCTTTTATCTCAATATATTCCTTCTAGTTCTAACTTTTTTTTTCATAAGTAGGTGCAAACTCTTCATAACCCTTATGATATAAACTTCTCTGAACATAAACCCGCCGTAACGTATTAAATATTTCATTCGCCAGCTCCCGATCCGACTGGGTAGTAGCTCTCAAAGTGGCTCGCTTTGAATCTACTAAATGATCAAGAAGCTCTTGACGACTATATTCTCCATACTTACCAACATGTTGGTACTCAGGGGTATTCTCTCTATTAGTACCACTACTTGAGGGATTCCCTGTATTAGTACCACTACTTGAGGGATTCCCTGTATTAGTACCACTACTTGAGGGATTCCCTGTATTAGTACCACTACTTGAGCTATCAGAGGGATTCATATAAGTAATCCCTTTAAAAATAAACGGCTCACTTGTTGTACTAGCTAGAGCACAAGTCTGTCCAAGAATTGTAATAAGAAAATCATCCTGTAAATAAACCTGCATATAACTAAACGTATATTTTATAACCACTAAAAAAACAACAGAATATAAACCTAAAGAGAATAATCTAAAAGCAGAAAGATAATGCTCTGCGTATATCATACGTATCGCTGTAATGCAAATCATGCTATAAAAAAACTGAAAATAATATAGATAGCTCAGTCAATATGCAAAGCCTTTACTAAAACTATAGCTGGTAATTTTAGTAAAATTACCAAGGTAATAACTAATAGCACAGAACTAAAAAATAACTTTTTAATGAAATTTCTAAAAGGAAACATTCCATAACCACTTTGTAATGGTAAACTTACAAAAGCATGTGGTTTAGGCGGGCTATTTAAACATCACTCTAAACTATTATAAGCTCTATTCAGTAAGTTTTGCACATAATCAGTATAGAACTGTGGTGTAATTCATGGATTTCTTGAAACAGGGTTTCCATATACTAATTGTGAATACAATATACTTAAGAAAACATATATAGACACTACAGATACTATAGACCCAAAACTACTTACTAGGTTTCAACCGGCAAAAGCATCAGGATAATCACTAATTCTTCTTGGCATACCCTGTAAACCTAAGAAATGTTGAGGGAAGAAGGTTAAATTTACACCTATAAAGAAAATTCAGAAGTGTACTTTAGCTAATATTAAATTGTAATCTAATCCTAGAATTTTTGGGATTCAGTAATATCATGCACTGAATAATGCAAAAACAGCACCCATACTTAATACGTAGTGAAAATGAGCTACAACATAGTATGTATCGTGGAAAGCAATATCTAATGAAGCGTTAGCTAAAACAACTCCACTTAACCCTCCAACAGTGAACATAAACACAAACCCTAGAGCAAATAGCATAGAAGGTGTTAAATGTAATGATCCACCGTAACAAGTAGCTAATCAACTGAAAATTTTAATACCTGTAGGCACAGCTATTATTAATGTTGCGGCAGTAAAGTAAGCTCTTGTATCAACGTCTAAACCAACACTGTACATGTGGTGGCTTCATACTACAAAACCTAATACACCAATTGACATCATAGCGTATACCATACCTAAGTATCCAAAGACAGACTTATTAGAACTTGCTGATATTGTTGTACTTATTATACCAAAACCAGGTATTATTAAAATATAGCAAAAACTTTGATTAGAAAAACAATACTAGAGGGCTTAGCCCTTATAAAGATAATATTTGTTTTATACTAATTCTCAAGAACTTTACTATTCTTGTTAGGACTCTATCTTAAACTGTAGTTAATTCATGTTTATTCATAAGTGATTTTATTCTTATAATTTTGGTTAAACCTTTTTCTGTTAAGTGCTCTCTATTTTGTATAAGTATGTATATTTTTCTTCACCTTAAATAACTCAAGTGTTTTCTAGATTGTAGATTGAATTTGTCAAAATAATTTACTACATTTTTGGCTACACCGAAACTAGTTGAGCCATAGTAGTAAGTATCTTGAGATTTTCTATATCCAATGTTACCACCTAGAAATTCTTTCATTTTTATTAATAAAACGTTGTTCTTTTGATCTATCTGATAGTTCAGTCTAACTTCTGGTCTATTTCTTAGTAAACGCTCAACCATCTTTACTTGGAAGCTGGCATCTGCATCTGAAAATCCTGCTAGTCAATGGTTATCGAAGTTATCTGTTAGATTCATACTAAACTCAATACTTGTATCTTTGTATTTTTTATGGTTTAATATATTAACTAGTACTTGATTAAACTTACTGTCTGATCTTAATTTACCATTTATTAAATTAATAGTCCTGAAAATTCCTTGTTTATTGGAGATAATTAAAAGATATGCATTTTTATTAGTAATTTTCTTTACCTTACCATAACCCAGCCTTGTTCTTAAATAATATGCAAGAAAGGCATCTGGTGCACTAAATACTATTACTAGTTGTTGGGCGCTACTAAAATGACCGTGACCATCAATTAAACCTGCTAAATAATGACCTAATTGATCGTCATTAAGAGGCTTGTTGTGTTTAGGTACGTGTACTGATATTTGTTTAACATGTTCTGAATTAACTACAGTTTCATTGCGTATAGTCTCTGAGGTTCCATGGTTTATAATGTTACCTGCTGATTTACTCAAGAATTTTAAAATTTTTACTATGTCGTTAGAGATGGAGTATTTAAAATCTATAAGAGTGGTCCCAGCATATAGCAATGTTAAGAGGCCTATAAATTTAACCTCTGGATGTCCGAAAAATCAGAAAAGATGCTGGTATAATATTGGATCTCCACCACCTGCTGCTTCGAAGAAGGAAGTATTGAAGTTTCTATCAGTTAATACCATAGTAATAGCACCAGCTAAAACTGGTAGAGATAATAACAGTAATATAGCAGTAACTACTACTGCTCAGCCGAATAAAGCTAATTTATGTAGTCTTATACCTGGACTTCTCATATTTAGAATAGTTGTTATAAAATTCATAGCACCTAAAAGAGAACTTATACCTGATAAGTGTAGTGCAAAAATAGCTAAATCTACACTAGGTCCACTATGACTTTGTATACCTGATAAAGGAGGGTATAATGTTCCATGTTTGGGACTTCAGCCTTTATATATTATTAATCCTCTCCTCCCATGTAATCCTGTGGTTCTTGACTCACATCTGCATAATCATCAATAAGAGAACCTTTGGTTTTTTTAGTTTGATTTTGCTCTGTACTAACTTCATCTCTGTTTCTTTTAGTTGATGATGCTTGTGTTTCTTGCCCAGCTACATTTACATTGGCGGATTGTGAAGATTCTGCATTTATTCGTTTCTTATTTATTTGTTCTTGTATTAAATTACTTCTGTTTAATAATTCAGATGAATTATTAGATGTAGTATATAGATCACTTTCTATATTTTTTTGGGCTAGTCTTACCTCTTCTAAATTGGAAGCATCGTTTTTTGAAATATTGCCGCCTAAAAATTGTAGTATTGTATCATGTCGTCTTTTTAAATAATTATCTTCTATTGTGGAATTTTCATATTTACTTTCACAAGAAGCTACCCTACGTCCAAGACCACTACCTGACAAATGATGACTTTCATTCCTACCCGCTGTAAGTTTTTCTTGAAATCATTCATCATAGGTCTTCAGTTCCTTTAATTGCTCAGGACTTAATTTATAAAGATGTCTATCTTGTTGGTCTTTATAATCAAGGTTTAAACTTTTCAGATCTGCACGTGTACGTGTAGCTTCTTCCAAATAATGTTTTAATCTGTCTATAGACAGTGCTTTTTTTTCCTCTAGATTGGTTGTTCTTGAGTTTACGCTAGTTTTACTAACAACAGTAAGAGTACTGTTGTTATCTTCATCGGAATCATTACCTTGTGATTGATCCATAAATAAAACTAGACTTTTGTTAAATCTTTCACTACGTCCTGTACTAAATTTTGCTTTTAGTATAGAAATCGTGAAGCGATTACTATACTGATAATTTCTTATTGTTGTTCTTGTTTTGTTGTTGACTTATTAATATATTATAATATCACTAAATATAAAATACTATTTATATAAATAAATATGTACCGGTTGCATTTGTCAAATAGCGAGGGGTCAGCACACTATTTGCTACGGTATACAATATACTTTCTTACCTTCTCAGGTTAGTAGTTGCATTTGCCTTGTAAAATTTACCTATATAAAGAAAGTATAGTATTTAACACAAACTTTTCCCTATAAAGTATTGTTTCTTAGCTACCACCAAATTGAGGATGAAATTTTCTTAGATACTGGTAAGTTCCTTAGGATAACCTACTTTCAATAGTTAACCCTAGTATCTCAATAATAAAAATAATACAAGTTAATAAATAATTAAATAAACAAATAAGATGCAGAAAGGATAAATATATATATAAGTGGGCCTAAGCTGCCTTAGTATTTAAACTATTATAGTAAACTTAGTATAGTTGAGATAAACTAAACTATTTATCAGTTATTATATAATAGTACCTTTTTTCAAAGGCTTTAAGAGTACACCTTAACTACCAAAGATCTAATGTTATCTCTGATAGCCAGCGCCGTCTACTCGTTGCTCTTTTACAGTATAATTATTGTGTTAATTGGTTTACTAACTTACACTGATTTAGATCCGCGATTGCCCATTTCTATTACTAGTATATTTTGACTTGTTACCATACCTGAGTAATTACTTCAGCCACTTATAACCTTTCGATTATAGCTTGGTATCAAAATCTTTAGGGGTTCCCCGGAGTTTGACACTGCTGGACTAAACTAAACTTGCTTAAGGTTTATGAAATCCTGTTCCTGCACCATTTTCTATTATACTAGCAAAGATAAATAAAATTAAACTTGGTGGTAGTAATCAAAAACTTATATTATTAAGTCTTGGAAACGCCATATCTGGACCTCCCACTAGTAAAGGTAATAAGAAATTACCAAAACCACCGATCATTGCTGGCATAACCATAAAAAATATCATTAATATTGCGTGTGCTGTAATTATTGCGTTATATAATTGGTTATCTGCTATATATTGCACTCCCGGTCCACTTAATTCTAATCTTATTAATACAGAGAAAGCTGTACCTAATAATCCTGAAAATAAAGCAAATATTAAATATAAAGTACCAATATCTTTAGCATTTGATGAAAGAAACCATCTCTCTAATCACAGTGAAATACCGTTTTCTCATCTTTTATTTGTATAGTTTTGTTCTTCTTGGCTTATGTCATATTCCATATCTATGTCATAAAAGCTATGTGTTATTTCGGGTTCTATTTTAATATAATCTTTTTTAGTTATATTTCTTGTATTTATGTGTTCAGGGTAAGCTCTGCAAAGTAAAGTTGAGCTTTGCCTATGTTCTTCTGTATCTTTATCTCCCTTGTCGTGGAGTGAGTTTAATGGCAAATGCCTATTCCCATTATATTCATTATTAAATCTAATGAATCTAATGAGAATATACTATTCGGAAAAGGAAATAATAAGATAGTTAATGTAAAAGGAATATTTTGTTATCTATGTTTATTATTATAGATAAGCCGTAGCTTCTATTTTATAACTAGTAAGTAAAGAAAAAAGTATTTCTTACTACAATCTAGTGTTTTCCAAAATATGGTTAATTGTATGTCATTTCCAACTTTTTTTTTGTGAACAGAGTTCACTGTGAACGGATTAAGAGGCTTTGTCCTCTATTGTTCTCTTAATCAAGTTAAGAATTTTTCTAATGAAATAGATTCTATTACAATTGGCATTGAGCTATGTAATATACCACATATTTCAGAACATTGTCCAAAGAATACACCTTCTCTATTTAAAAGAACAGATATTTGATTTAATCTACCAGGGTATGCATCACATTTTATTCCTAAAGAAGGACATGCATATGAATGGATAACATCACCACTACTTATTATAAATCTTGTATGAGTTAATTCAGGTAAGATAACTCTATTATCCACCTCAAGCATTCTTAATGCTCCATCTTCTAAATCTGATTCAGGTATTAAATAGGAATCAAACTCTAATTCCTCCTCCTCTTCATTTAAGAAATCTGGGTACTGGTAACTTCAGTATCATTGGTGACCTTCTGCAAATAAAGTTAATGTTGGATCTGTTACTTCATCCATTAAATATAATAATTTAAAGGAAGGGAATGCTATTAATATTAATATTAAAGCAGGAGTTATAGTTCATATTAATTCAATTAATGTTCCATGATTAAGATATTTGTTACTTATAGGATATTTACTACTTACAAAGTTTCTAATGATAGAAACCATTATTCATCCTACACCAAATAATATTATTACTAAATAAAACATAATATTATCGTGTAATTCTACTAATGCTTCCATTTGTGGTGTAGCACTATCTTGGAAGTAAGTACCTCAAGCTCTAGGGGCATCACATAATAAGTTACTATGGTAAGTAGTACTTATTGATGATAAGGGTGTAAACCCTAAAAATAATTCTTTTATATTGTAAAGTAAATTTTGCATGTTTATTCTAATCTAATTTATTCACCTAAATTACAAGTATGTGGCCTTTATGGGTTTACTATTAATCAAATCTGTGGTTTTTCGTTATCTTTGGCTTTACACAAAAACACTACTGTTTTTTATTTATTATTGCTATATGTGTAAACACTACCAAGTAACATATTGGTATATATTTTTAACTAGTGGATATAACTACATACTGTTACTTTAAGTATAAATAATATATAATGCAGCTCAACTAAGAAAAACATTTTTTTTTTTGTGAATCTGGAATAAATACTATTGTTTTTTATAAGGGTTTAAGCCCAAGAGAATCTTTTAAGGAGTAACCTTTTTTCATAGATAATTAAAAACCGTAGTTAGCTTTTGCTTTTATCTTGCTTAATCCTATATTTCTATGAAAAGTAGGCTAAGTAAATACTAGAAATAAGATATAGATAACCATTATAATATATACAAATAAGTATTGCCAAACCGTGTAAAACATTAAATAATAGGACAATAGTTAATCTTCTCAATTTCTCATACCATTTCTGAATGGTCTTGAATTACGTACACTACCGCTAGTTTTTCAACCTGGATCTCAATAATTTAAATAATCAATAAAATACTGTTTAGCTCCACCTGTAAAAATATCGGGATTTACTTTACAATTGACTCCGGGATAACGACCTGCATCATGCTCTAAAGCCCTTCTAAAATTACTTAGAGTTGGTTGTTGCTCGTCATATGGCTCTCCTGTAGCAGGGTCTAAGAACCCTCTCTGTACGAAACGGTTAGGATCAACAATAAGATATTTACCATCTGGCAATACCGCATAACTACCTAGTACTATATTTAGTTGACCAAGTAAACCACGGTTACCTTGAGCTAGACCAGGGTCAGGACCAGGTAAGCCACGGTTACCTTGAACTTCTCCAGGTTCAGGACTAGAATCATTTTCTTGTTTAATCTGTTCCTGTTTAACCTCTTCTTGTTTAATAGGTAGCGTTGTATTGTTATCAACTCTAGCTCCTCTACTGCTACCAGCACCAGTTTCATTATTAGAAGAAGAAGGATGGTTGTTCATAAAGGAAATGAATTTGCTAGACGGTGAATTCTTAAACCCACTATCACAAGATCTATTATCCAAAGGTACTTTAGTGTAGTCATTTAAGATATAAAAACTTTTACTGATAATTAAAAGTAACCTATAAACTTTATACAAGGCATTAAGAAACGCTTCCTTTAGATAGCTCAGTAAAAAAAGGAAACAATCACTTAGGTAAGAATATAAATATAAGTATATCTTACTAATATTATTTCATATATGAGTAAATAATAAAGAAAAGAAAGCCAGTACGTTATCCATAACAAGAAAATCATTAATATAGACAACAAAACAAGAAAAAACTAGGTAATACAATATAGAAACCCCAGTAAAAAAATCTTTAAATACATTAATATCCAAAAAATAATGGATGGCAATTCTAGTAAAAAATCCAAATAAAAATATCATAAGTACTTTCATAACAATAGTTAAACCATGCTTTACTTGTGGTTTATTAATATTGGAACGTACTTTATATAAAGGCATAAATAACAGTGCGATATTAGTAGGTATTATCTCAAAACCATATAAAATACAAGGAACTAAAACAATAAAAGCTATTACTATTGGCAATAAAACTGTTCAACTATATGACATTAGTTGGTCATATCTAATACGAGGGAAAGAAGCTCTTACTCATATAAAAGTAAATATAAGTATAGATGATTTAAGACCTAAGCTTAAACCATATAATAAACCTTCGGCTACAGGGTAACAACTAAAATCTGCACTTAAATCTAATTGTCCAGGCAAGAAGAACAAATATTCAATTACATCTTTTATTATAGATAAGAACGGTATATAATTTAAAAGATAACCACCTAAAAATAATATAGATGTTAATATACATATAAGTACTATACTAGCATACTCTGCTAAGAAGAAAAATACAAATATTACAGCTGCATGTTCAGTCATGAATCCACTAACTAATTCAGATTCTGCTTCAGCTAAATCAAAAGGAGCTCTGTTAGTTTCAGCTACAGAACCTATGAAAAAGATAAGAAAGACAGGTAAAAGAGGAATTGCAAATCAAACAGCTCTTTGAAATTCTATATTAACAGTTAAGTTTAAACTTCCTGTTAACAGTACTACTAATAAAATAGCGGAACTTAATATTAATTCATAACTTATTAATTGAGCTGTACTTCTAAGAGAACCTAAGAAAGCATATTTAGAATTGGCACTTCATCCTGCTAGTAATATTCCATAGGTAGATAAAGATGATACGGCTAGCATATATAAAATACCTAGATTGAAGTCTCAGATTGCTAAACCTGGTCCATATGGTACTACAGCATAACCTAATAAGGAGAAAAGTAAAGTTATAATTGGTCCTAAAAAGAATAGTACTATGTTAGCCTGAGTAGGAGATACATATTCTTTTAGTAATAATTTTAATGCATCAGCAAATGCTTGTAATAGACCTCAGTATCCTACAACATTTGGTCCTAATCTTCTTTGCATACTGGCCATTGTTTTTCTTTCTGCTACCGTAACGAAAGCTACTGTTAATAATACAGGCACGACAACTAGTAACACTTCTACTACAGATGTTAATGAGGGTATAAAAATCATGTGTTTATAATATAAAGTAAATCAAATATATAATAATTTAAATAGTATGTTTTATTTTTATATCTCTTATATTATAGTATAAGGACTTTGTTTATAAATAATATTATTATACATTGATAGGTTAAATACAGATAATAATTACATTCTTATGACTATTTTTAGATTACCTATATGTGATAATTTATTAGCACATAGAGTATAACGCCTTGGCGCCTATAATTAAGTTTCTGCGTACTACTACTATTTTAATAAGGGCTTCTAGAGAAACAAGATTGTTCTTGTGGTGTATTTTCTTTATGTAATAAAGAAAATGGTATAGTAGGGCAATGTACTAATTCTTCAAAGTAATTACTATTGCTCCCACCATAGCTAATAATAAGATTAATGAAGTTAATAAAATTCATAAAGGAAAACTAGTATATAATATATTACCTAAAGTATTAATATGTGAACTTTCTGCCAACATAGAATCTCAAGCTTGAGAAGATACAAATTCTAAACATTGGTCTTTATATTCGTAATATCTTGATGTAAGATTAGTGGCAGGTCATAAGGCCATGCTATTAACTAAATCATATAAGCTATAAAAATATTTCTTAGCTTCATCTCTTATAATAGCAAAGCCTGGAGCTAAGGCGTTATGTTCCTCGTTACTGTATATCACGGGTTTAATAGGTAAAGGTAATGCTTGATATACAGTAGAAAAGAATAAAGTACCAATTATAATAGCTAAAGGTATACTATTACTAGTAGAACTAATTATCTCAGAAATTCTAATATTTATAAGCATTAATATAAATAAAAATAAAATAGAAACAGCTCCAACATAAACAAGTAAATAACTTAAACCTATGAAATTTATACCTAATAACATTAGATAGATAGAAATACTTAAAAATAAACCAATTAAAAATAAAACAGAAACGATAGGATTTTTACTTACGATAACAAATATACCACATAATATAGCAGCAAGAGTTAGAAAGTTTAAAGTAACGCTATGAAAACCATTAGTGATATTTTCGTTTAATATATATAAATTCATGATAGTGTAAAAAAAAAAAGACCTCTAGGCTACACAGGTAAACCATAAATAAAACAAAATTATAATATTATAAGGTGTTTTTATTTATAGCTATTCTGGATTAGTAATCCAAAAGCGAGGGATACTAATACAAAACAAGAGGATACATTAGTATAAAAATGCGTTTGTACTTTAGTCCTAAGTAAAATGGTTCTATATACTTTTTTAATCTGTGTGTGTATAAGACTCGAACTTACATCTTTGCGACCGTAGCGCAACGCTCAACCAATTAAGCTAACACACATTAACATTCTATCCTAAATCTAGGGTAAAGGCAGAATGTTAACTATTATCACACTAAAAAGTAGCCCTTAAGATGAATCGAACATCTATCATAATATTAACAGTATTCCGCTCTACCGTTGAGCTATAAAGGCTTATAACAAGTATCTTATTATTAGGAGACATGAGATTCGAACTCATAAAAGTGAAAACTATTGAGTTTACAGCTCAACCCTTCTTACCAATAAAGGAACTCTCCTTTTTTTTTTTAGGGGGGGGGGTGGTTAATGTTAATTTGTCCCGTGCAATTTCCACTACACGAACCATATTTCGACTTAACACTAATTAAGATCACGCATACGAAGTTCTCCTAAAAATAACTATTTACACTATTTTGCAAAGAAACTATAATAAGAAACCAAACTTATTGCATGTACCTCTTTCAGCGCCTGACGAGTGGTTAGTACCTATCTGAGATTGACTTCACCGTGATGTGGTGTCACACGATTACTAGTAATTCCTTTTTCATGTAGCCGAGTTACAGGCTACAATTCATTTTAATCCTGTTTTGGAGATTAGCTCAAATTCACATTTTCGCCTCTCTTTGTAAAGGTATTTGTGGCACATCTATAGCCCACAATATTATTCATGATGGCCTGGTCTTTGTCCCGCCCTTATTAATTACCTTATAATGGGCAAACTACGTTGGTAATAGGAAGTCTCCTTCCTTTAGTTAAACAAAAATATGGGTTTACGTTAATTATGCGGATCTAACCTAAATCTCACGACATTAACTGAAGACAGCCGTGCAACACTTGTATCATTTATCGAACAATGGAGTTATCCCTGTAATCGTTAAATAACATTCAAATTGTGGTAAGGTTTTTCGAGGATCATCGAATTAAATAACATACTTCACTACTGGTTTCAGAAACGGTCTAATGATTTCAGTTCCTGCGTTGCCGCATTACTCTTGAGGTGGAATGCTTACACTTTCATTTATACTTTATAACGATTTAGCGTTAAAAATACATAATTAGTATCTAGGGTAATCTAACTATACTAATTTTGCTAGCTTTAAACTATTTTTCTTCTAAAATATAACATTCATAATTGTCTGCCCAGACTACTAGGGTTTCTTAATCCCTATTCGCGACCTAAGCCTTCGTCCCTCAACGTCTGAATATTATAGGGTTTTTTTTACTTATCTGTTCTATCAGTTTAAAAACATTTCATCTCTTAAATTACACTAATATCTCTAAATCTACCTTTTCCCTTATAACTCTAGTATAAATGTACCTTTTATATTGGAGGTCTATATACCGTCTAGGTACCCTTTAAACCTAATAAAGATGAATAACACTAGTCTTACTCGTATTACCGCGGCTGCTG
>JANZYI010000026.1:0-28728 GCA_033846785.1 Elsinoe necatrix | reverse complement strand
CCTAACCCTAACCCTAACCCTAACCCTAACCCTAACCCTAACCCTAACCCTAACCCTAACCCTAACCCTAACCCTAACCCTAACCCTAACAGGACCAAGCACTCCCGGACCTTCCCAGGACCCCCTCTGGCCCTTCTAACACGCGCGGACGCACATACGGGGATGAGCACACCCCCCTCCGGACCTCGCTGCCGACCCCCCCTCTAACGGATTTCGCTCGTTTCTACCTCGGGATGATTACCTACAGCAGCTATTTAGCTACCATCACATTCAGGCAGTCGACAAGCTAGACCGGGCACACCTCGCGACGCAATTCCGAGCTACGGTAAAGGGCCTAGTAGAGGATTTCCTCCGGCACCCTCTAGAAGGACCACTTTTAGCCTTTCTCCTCCTCCCGAAAGCAGGACTTACGCTAGGACTCCTAGACCCGAATTCGAATGTGAAACATATGCTTAAGCACTATCCGGACCGGGTCCTACCCCCCCCTACTAAGGAACAGCTCGCCGGATGGAAGGAACAAGCTAGAAGACCGGACCGACGTTTCGACTCCTCTAGGGATTCGCTGGCGAAAAGAGCGCAACGACTCGTCGAAAGGGGGTTCCTAGGGCGCGCCGTACGCGCTTTAGCTACCCCGGCGACCCTCGCGAAGAGCACGGACGAAATGAGAGCGAAACTGCAGGAGAAACACCCCCTCGGCGACGCGTTAGCGTTTAACTCAACCGCGTCGCCTAGGATTGGCCCCCCTACCCCGGAGGACATTCTAGACGCCCTGGCCTCCTTCCCTGTCGATACCGCGCCCGGACTTTCCGGATGGACTGTCCCGTTGCTAAAGGAAGCGGCTAAATGCCCGAAAGTAGTCGAGTTTCTCGTCCTACTTTGCCGGATGTTCTAGGAGGGTACGGCGCCCGGGAAGCAGCTATTAGCTGCTTCTAGGCTCGTCGCACTCGACAAGGACGACGGTGGAGTACGGCCAATTGCCGTCGGAGAGCTACTGTACCGGTTACTCGCAAAAGTCGCTCTAAAGAAGTCCTTTCAAAAAGAGCAACTCGCGCCCTTTTAGCTCGGCGTAAAGAGTGCCGGAGGCGTCGAACCGATCGTCCACTTGCTAAACGACGCGGTAGAAGGCCGTTTACAAGGGTACACGCACGTAGTAGCGTGTGACTTTAAGAACGCCTTTAACGCGACGAAAAGGCGAGCTATCTCGACGGGGATCCTTCGCTACGCTCCGGAATTCTTTAAGCTAGCGCGCTAGGCCTATGCGGAAACTACGGCACTCGTTTTGTACGACGGAACTGTCATTCGCTCCTCGGAAGGCGTACGGCAAGGCGACCCTCTCGGCCCCTTTTTCTTCTCGCTAGCGATTCGGAATACGCTTCAATCGCTAAAGGAACAGCTTGCCCGGATAGCCGGACCCTCGGAGCCTCCTCCTATAGTCGTCGCCTACTTAGATGACGTCTATATCTTGACCGGATCGCGCGTTTCTGTCGAAACGATCGGGGACCTCCTTCGGGACGCCCCTATTCGGCTAAACGAAGCAAAGACGACCTGCTACACACTCGAGGACCTTAGGCATACCGGAATGAAGGCGCTAGGCTCTTTTGTCGGCCCGGAACAAGCGAGGAAGACGTTTCTACAGGAAAAAACGCAGGAGTTGAAACGCGTCGCCGGCGAGCTACTACGGCTCCCCCGGCAGCACGCGCTACTCCTCCTACGTGCTAGCACGTCTATCCTCCTCCGACACCTCCCTCGGACGCTTAACTCGGCTAGATTACTCGCGGAATACCAGGAAATTGACCGTATTCTCCTAGAGACGGTTAAGAGCCTATAGGGTTCTAGCGAGGTGACACAGCTAGACCGGGACCTCGTCGCCCTCCCGATGCGCCTAGGCGGCCTAGGGATCACCCTCTACGAGGACATTCTCGACGCTTCCTTTAAAAATTCAAAGGGAATCGCCCGGGACGTTCTCCGGGAGGTAGCTCCCCTACCGCCTATACCTCTCCCCCCGGACCTATCCCCGGACCCCCCCCTGGATACTACGGCTAGAATAGGACCTATTCTGGCCCGGAACGAGGTCGAAAGGACCGACGGCGCGCCGCGAGCGATTCAAAACCCCTATGTTTACATAGGCGCGCCGGAGGATGTCTCGACCTCTAGGACCCCCCCCCTCCCCCCTACCGACCCCCCGATAGATCTACCGGACGCCGAACAGGCTAAACAACACTACCGGACCCGGATCCAGGCCGTACACGACGCTAGGTTAGCGAGAGTACGTCAAAAGTTGTCGAAAGAGCAAGAAGCTACTAGACAAGAAAACGGCGCCTACTTAGGCTTCCGTTGGCTTTCTACGCTCCCAATAACGAAGGACCTACTCCTCACGGATTAGGACGTCGCGTCGGCCCTCTCTATTCGACTCCTTACGCCGGTAGAGCGCCGGCAAGAGCTGTGCCGTCACTGCGGCAAAACGTACGCTTTTAGCCACGAAGACATCTGCGGCGCGCGGGCTCGGCAAACAAGAATTAAACACGATCTTGTATGTAGAGCACTCGCTAAAGCGATGAATTCTACGGCCCGAACGACAGCGACGCTCGAACCGAGAGGAGAAGAAGATTCCGACCGCCGGACCGATATAAAAGTCGATACGCCTACGGGAACGACTTTCTACGACGTTACGGTAGTCTCCCTAGCGAGGGAAAAGGCCGGAGCTACGCCCGAATCGACCCTTACTACGGTAGAGGCCGAGAAACGGCGTAAACACGCCCTTTTAGGGCGTAGCTTCCGTCCCTTTGTCCTTAGTTAAGGGGGACTATTAGGACGCGAATCGGCCGCGGCATTTAAGGAAATTCAACATTCCTTATCCTCCTATACGGAGAACTGGCTTACGGGCTACCTGTCTACGAGCCTAGTCCGTATACGCGCGCGAAATTGGGCGGGATATAGCATCAACTAAGATGGCTTATATCTCGGTCAATTAACATCGGATTTGGATGATTTTTGCTGCGTTCTACAAGAAAAGAGATGGAAATAATACGGTGAAAATTTGGTTTAGGTAGTATTTGTTTTAGTTGCGTGATTGTTGTTTGCCACCGATTTGGACATGTATGTCAGGTTAGCTCAGTAGAGAATGAAAGTTTAACCCTAACCCTAAACAGCAATAACTCGGTCAATTTCGACGGCGGCGACACGGGACTAGTCCTGTTACATTTGCCGCATCGACGCGCAAATTTTGGTGTATTAATCTTGTTTATACGACCAAAATTGACCCGACAACACCTTTAGAGGTCTATATACCTACAATTCTAACTTAGCTTAGATAGGACCTCACTTCTTGGCAAAAACGACAACTTTGGACCTTTCTTTACGAATACTACGCGTATTTAGACCGGACGACGTGCATTCGAAGCGGATTTCCGAGACAAATCCACCTAAAAAGGTCCCGTACCGATTAGGTGAGAATTAACCTCGCTGCCGCCGAAATTGCACGTGACCCTACCCCTACCCTACCCCCCCCTGCCTTAGGGAACTAGTATACTAGTTTCGTCTATTGCGGATCGGTAGAACGGACGTAGGAGTCGGCCCGCGTCGAAAAACGAAGGCAATCCGACAAGAATTGACCTCGCTATCGCCGATACACCCGCTAACCCGACCCCTCCCCCCCCGGTAATAACGTGGTTTCTCGCCTGTTTCGACTTCTTCTCGCCTAGCCCGACGTACTATACGTAGGACTCGGCCCGCCGGCAAGAAGTACGAGGATTCGCTAAGAATTGACCTCGCTGTCGCCCCCCCCCCTCCTCCCCCCTTAGACCTAGGAAATTAGCTCTACTTTTCGCACCTACCCCCTGGTTATACCCCCTATTTACTGGCAAAAACGCACTCGGAACGCGTAAAAGACTACTTACTCTCCTCTACTCTAATTAGAGTACGCAACTAGCTACTAACACTCTCTTTTGTATAGGATTTCCTAACAAAAGAGAGGGTGAATAGTTTTTTCGCACTCTAATCTAAGGAGACCTAAGTATGGCACCTACAAACGCTATCTCCGGTACCTGTGTGCTCTATCGTCGCTACTATATATAGCTATATAACTATTGGAGGAAGAACCATGCTACCGCCCGCCCCCCTCGCGAAGATATCGAAAGAATGGGCTTTATTCCTTGCCCGATTTACGGATTTGCTTATGTATCTATTCACGGGGTCCGAACACATTAGGCTAAGGCTAAATGTGCCCAATCTGGCGCCTAAAATAGGCAGACATAAGTATAAACCCTCCGGAGAAGCCCTCGCCTCCACCGGCCAATTTCGATCCCTCTCTCGCAATTCCGAGCTCTCCCGGCGTTCTCCCTCTATCCCGAAGGTACACAGGGTAACCCCCGACGTCGCCAAGCATCTACGTCGCCGCCGCCGGCCCGAGAACGCGCACAACCGCGACCCCGGCTTAAAACGCCGCCTTTAGACCTTCTAAGCGATATAGAGATCTCACCGCTACACCGACAAGCCTAACCTACATCCCAGGACATACAGCAGCTCGTCGGCGAGGTACTAGCCGAGAGGGAACCTAAACAGGCAAGAAATAAGCGAGATATAGCAAGTTTACCTTTCGGAGGCCAGGATTTTCACTAAGTCTAACAAGATAGGGGTCACCCTGTCTAACAGGATAGGGGTCACCCTGTCTAACAAGATAGGGGTCACCCTGTCTAACAGGATAGGGGTCACCCTATCTAACAGGATAGGGGTCACCCTGTCTATCCGGATAGGGGTCACCCTGTCTAATAGGATAGGGGTCACCCTGTCTATCCGGATAGGGGTCACCCTGTTCATCCGGATAGGGGTCACCCTGTCCCAAAAAGGAAAAACGACAATTCTGGAGTTTCTAGCCAAAATGGTACCCCCCTAAGGAGACACCCCCCCTCCTACACCTACCCCCCCCCCCGCGCGAGAACCCTACGCGGTCGGGTCATGTAACGGACACCCCCCGGACCGGAACGACGAGTCGAACACAGATCTGGTCTCGGTTTTTCGGCACGGCAACTAGACAAGGAGAGAGACAAGGAAACGCGCGACAAGAGAGAGAAACAAGGGAATAGTAATAGGACCAAGCACTCCCGGACCTTCCTAGGACCCCCTCTGGCCCTTCTAACACGCGCGGACACACATACGGGGATGAGCACACCCCCCCCCCTCCGGACCTCGCTGCCGCCCCCCTACAACATGGATTTTCGTCGTTTCGGCCTTAGGATAGATGCCTACAGAGGCTATTTAGCTTCAATCACATCTAGGTTGACGACAGACAGGTCCGCGGCAAGCTAGCGACCCGCTTCCGAGCTACGGCGCAGAAAACGGCAGAGAACTTCCTCCGGCATCCTCTAGAAGGTCAACTTTTAGACTTCCTTCTCCTCCCGAAAGCTGGCCTAGCTACGGCACTCCTAGAACCGGGAACGGACGTCTACTACGTGCTAAAGCACTATCCAGACTAAGAACGACAGGCGCCGAGCGAACAGGACCTTTCTAGATGGCAGTAAACGACTAGGAAATAGGACACTCGTTTTGACTCTTCTCGCGATTCCCCTTCCTCCCGGGCATAGCGGCTCGTCGAAAAGGGCTTCCTAGGACGCGCGGCGCGTGCCTTAGCTACCCCGGCTACATTGGCGACCTCCTCGGACGAAACGCTAGCGAAATTGCAAGAGAAACACCCGCAAGGGGAAGCCCTTACCTTTTTAACTACCGCGAACCTAATTCCTGGCCCGCTACCTATAAAAGAGGATATCCTAGAGGCTATCTCTTCCTTTCCTATTGACATAGCTCCCGGAGTATCTGGCTAGACCGTCCCGCTACTAAAGGAAGCAGTAAAGTCGCTAAAAGTGCTTAAATTTCTCGTTAAACTTACCCGTATGTTCTAAGAGAGTACCGCGCCAGGGAAGCAGCTTCTAGCTACATCCCGGCTCGTAGCTCTCGATAAAGACGACGGGGGAGTGCGGCCGATCGCTGTCGGATGCTTAATCTACCAGTTAATAGCAAAAGTCGCTCTAAAGAGATCCTTCTCTAAAGAGCAACTCGCGCCGTTCTAACTCGGTGTAAAGAGCGCCGGCGGTGTGGAACCGGTAATTCACACCTTAAACGACATCCTTTCTAGCCGGATCCCTAGATATACGCACGTTCTGGCTTGCGATTTTAAAAACGCCTTTAACGCTACGAAAAGGCGCGCTATCTTAACAGGAATCCTCTAACACGCACCGGACTTCTTCCGCCTTACTAGGTGGGCCTATGGCGACCCTACCGCCCTTGTCTTATATAACGGGAGTGTAATAGTGTCGTCTGAAGGTGTGCGACAAGGCGACCCGCTAGGACCCTTCTTCTTCTCTCTCGCAATCCGGAATACGCTTAAACGGCTTAAGGCTAAGCTAGAGCATCTATCTAGACCTGGAATGCCTCCTCCGATTATCCTCGCGTACCTAGATAACGTCTATATCCTTACAGGATAGGAACTTTCGCCGCAACAGGTAGGGGACCTCCTACGGGACGCCCCTATCCGTCTAAACGAAAGTAAGACGAAATCGCACTCTATTGAGACACTACGGACGTCTAGAATGCCTGTCCTTGGATCCTTTATTGGCCCGGAAGCGAAACGGCGCGAATTCCTACAGGAAAAGACAAGGGAGCTATAGAGGGTCGTTTCGGACCTTCTAACGCTCCCGCGACAACACGCATTACTCCTATTGCGTATATCGACGTCTATCCTACTCCGCCACCTCCCTAGGACCCTTGTCGCGACTGGTTTACAATAAGAATTTAGTAAGATTGACCAAATCTTACTAGATCTTGTTAAAACACTTTAAGGACAAACAACGGCGACAGAACTAGATAAGGACCTTGTCGCGCTCCCGGTACGCCTCGGCGGGCTAGGGATAACCCTGTACGAAGATGTTCTAGCCCCGTCCTTCGAGAATTTAAAGGACATCGCAAGAATAGCCCTCGAAGGGGTTATCCCTTTCCCTAGTGATACCCCCCCCCCCCGGACCCCCCCCTCTCCCCCCGACCCCCCTAGCAACAGCAGGACCTGCCGAAGCTAGGCAGACTACAGAATTGTAACAGAACATCCCGCGAGCACCTCAAAACCCCGCCGCTTAAACAGGGATTTCGCGTTACAATTTTGTAGGTACGGCACTACCTAGGCCGACTATAGACCTCCCGCTGGATCTACTGGATGCTAGCGCTTCTAAAGCACGCTACCGGACCCGGATCCAGGAGCTACACCTCTCCCGGCTAGCTAGGATACGCCGAAAACTCACCGAAGGGCAGGAAGCTATACGGCAAGAAAACGGGTCCTATATAGGTTCCCGTTGGCTTTCTACGCTACCGACGAGTCAAGACGTAACCCTTAGTGATGCCGACGTCGCCGCCGCCCTCGCTATCCGCCTACTACGACCGGTAGAAGAAGAATAAGCGATTTACCGCCACTGCGGCAAACGCTATTTCTTTAGACACGAGGACGTCTACCGAGCCCGCCAACGACAGACGATCGTTAAACATGACCTAGTCTGTAAGGCTATCGCAAAGGCACTCCGGTCTGCACTACAGACAGCGGTTATAATGGAACCGCGCGCAGAACAAGCTTTAGACCGCCGTACCGACTTTAAAGTGGACCGGCCGTCTAGAACGACATTCTACGATGTCACAATCCATTCTCTAGCTAGGGAAGGCGCTAGAGCTACGGCGCAATCGACTTTAGCGACAGCTGAAGTCGAAAAACGCCGAAAACACGCCTATTTAGGGCGTAGCTTCCAGCCGCTCGTACTTAGCCAGGGAGGCCTCTTAGGGCGCGAAACAGCGACGGCATTTAAGGATATTTAACAATCCTTAAGCTACTACACCGAACAATGGCTTACAGGCCATATATCGGTTAGTTTAGCGCGTATAAGGGCGCGCTCTTAGGCGGGTTTTGGATTTAATTGAAACGAGTATATCTCGGTCAATTTACACCGCTTTTAGATGATTTTTGCTGGAATATATGCGTAAAGAGATGGAAATAATATGGTCTAATTTAGAAAGTATTGCGGTGTTGTTCTATGCTGCAGTGTTATGTTTTGCAGGGAAGCTCTAAATTTTAGACATGTATATTAATGTAGATTGCTCCTAGTAATAGAATTCACCCTAACCCGAATCTACTAAAGGATAAGGAACGAACTCCTCTAATAGCTAAAGGTTTAGTATCGATATAATAGAGAGGGTAGCCTTTTATAGTATAGATAACACTACTAGCTCCTAGTCCTAGGTAATAAGGTACTCCTTACTTCGATAGCTATAACGTTATAGAGTTTATAGAAGAATAGGAGACCTTTATTCGATCCTATAACCTTTCTAAGGAGGTTACTATTCGAAGGTTACCTTAGTATTATAGTATTAAGATCCGTAGATAAGTGAAATCCTATCTTAGTTAGGCTTTAAGAGACTAGGTTAGCCTTAAGAAGGAGATAAAGCTTAGTTTCGAGGATAAGGACTTAGATTACCTAATAACGTCTCGTACTTACCTCGAATAATTAAGGGATACACTAAGGGAGACCTTCTCTAATATACTTTAGTACTATAGGATATTTAGGAAGACCGCTAATACTCTAGGTAAGACTCGACTCGATATTATTATAAGGGGTACGTAGTTCACCGAAGGTCTTCTAGCTAATATTCGTAGTTATATTAGAGTAAAGAGTAGTATAGATATAAAGCACCCCGACACCTTTAAGGATTTTCCGAGGATCTACTATTTAGCTAAAGAGAAGATCTCTAAGATACGACGACTCGAATCCTTCTAGTTAGTTCGTAAGGAGCGCGAGAAGGTTACCTCGGTTATTACTAAGGAAAGTACTACTTAGCCTCGTATCCCTAACGTTTCTACTAAGACTTAAACGAACACTCCTATAGCTATCTCTTCTTTAGATTCGAGTATATAGGCTCTTTATAAGAGAATAGATAAGCTATTAGTCTAAGTCGTATAAGTAATAAACGGCTAGTCTCTTCCTATAGAACTACCTCGTCTAGCCCTAGTTTCGTATTAACCGTCTAGATTTATACTAGCTACTAGTTCGAATACTATTCCTCTTAGTCCTCGTAGGTACTAGTACTATAAAAAGGAAAGTTACTCTCGACCTAATTACCTAGAGCTTCGAAAGCTTATTAATCTTAGTCTTCTTTATTTAGAAGGTAATAGCTTAGTTTAGGGAACTACGGAGAACCTATAGTATCTAGTTAGTCGTCTAGCTAGACGTAATAAGGGAGCTACTTAGTTATAATAAGAATAGGTTAAGGCTAGACTCCGAGCTACTAGGAAGTTAGCGGTTAATAACCTAGACTATAAGATACTAACTATTAACGATAATTCTAAAGATAAAGCGTCTAAGTCTATTTAGTATAAGGATTTCTACCTAGAGGATCTAGTTAGGAGAGATAATAACGATAGTAACGACTTCGTTAAGGAAGTTCTAGTTATAGCTACTACTTAGCTAAGTACTATACCTCGTAATACTCGAATAGATAAAGGTAAGGGTCCTACTAATAGAGTCTTAAAGGTAGGTCCTTCTAAACTGTCCTACGGCGTTACTAAGTCCCTTCGTACTAGTACTTATCGTCTAGTAGCTACTACTAATATTCTAGAAGGTATAACTATTACTAGGACTTATTCGGCCACTATTAAAGCCGTTACTAAGACTAAGGGGGAAGACGCCGATATAGAGGATCTAGTCGCTAAGGAGACTCTACGACCTATAAAGCGTATTCCTCGCACTAAGCGCTTCGATAAGGTTCTATAATAGGTTACTAATCCGTAGTAAGCTATATAATCCTTATTAAACTCTAATATTATAATAAGAATAGAGTCTCTCCTCGGAATCTTATAACCGTTATCTAAGATCTTTTATTAAAGGTTTAATAACCCTAATCTTTCTAGTAATAACATTCCCGAGCTCTTCCGCCCTCGTACCGAGGTAAATCTAGTCTAATAACTAGAGGAATTCGTAAATCTCGATCCTAATTCGGATATAGATTAGAAGGGAGCTTCTACCGATTTAATAACTATCGCTAGTCCGAGGTTAATTACTAGTCTTAGGTATAATACGACTACGGTTCGTACGCTTCTCGATAGTAGTACTAAATATAACCTTATATCGTTAAGGTTAGCTAAGGAACTAGGTTTACCGATCTAGCGAGATATTAAGATTATTATAGATAGTATAATAGGTATAGGCTCTTTCTCTAGGGCTTATATTAATATACCTATTAACGTTAGAGGTGTTATTATCTATACGTATTTCTTATTAACTAGGAAGAGGTTAGAATATATTATTCTAGGAAGGCCTTTCGAACGTAAGTCTCGTCTTATTTCTTAAAATATAGATAATAGTTCCTAGTATAGGACGATCTAGTCGGCTAACGGTTCGTAAAAGGTCACCTTTTAGGGTACGAAATCGAGCGGACCGAAGAATAGATCTTTTTACGAGTTAACGAGGTTATCGAGGTCTTTAAACGATTAGGCGGCATCGGTCCCGGCTATAATATCGCGCGAGGAGAGCTAGGATATCGACTAGGAGTTTCGGTTTCTATTTCTTCTTTATAGGTTACTTATAGTTCGGATCTCCCTATTTCTTATATTAATAATACGTATACGGATTTAATTCTTTATAAACTACTAGAAAACGATAAAAACAATTCTCTACTTTTATAGGTTACTTAGGATAAGGAGAAGAGTATAGAAGAATAGGAGGATTTCCTTTTTAGGAATAGCGTAAAAATTCCTAGTTCTAAGCCGGGCTTAGAACTAGCATTACTAGAGATTTACCGAATTCGCTATATAGCTAATATTCTACTCTCTAGAGGGGAATAGCTAGCTAACTCCGTATATAGATATTTTTAGTTTATACTATTATTAGAGGACGATAGTATACCTCGGATCTCTCGAAAGAATAATATATAATCGATACTTATAGCTATATAGCTTAGAATACGTCGAGTCTCCTATAGAGTACTAAGGGTAGGGGTAAATACCTTATATAAAAGGAAAGATAAGAAGGTTCGGCTAGTAGATACTTCGATCTTAGATAGTTCTATACCTAGAGGAGTAAATATATAGCGAGAATAGTACTTAGCTCGTAAAGTATTACGACCTTTCCGGTTAGTACTATATAGTTACCTACTTATTACTAAGTTTTCCGATATTAAGGAGCGATCGCGACTTACACCTAAGAGAGAGCGTAAGCTTATTATTAGTTACGAAGTTACGCTAGCTAAATAGGAGGTATTAATATAAGTACTCCTAAACCGAGAAGCTATCCTAGCTTAGGACTTCTCTAAGATTAGTACGGTAAAAAGTAACGTTACGCCGGCGTAGTCTATTAGGACTATAGACTATACGCTATAGTAAGAACCTAGTTTCCCTATTCCGCGATCCTTAATAGGTATCGTAGTAGATATAGTAAAAGAGAGGATTACGAACGGGCTCCTTAAGCTAAGTTACGTACTATATAGGAATCCCTATTTCCTAGTTAAGAAGAAGAATATAAATAAGTATCGGCTAGTTAATATAGTAATAAGTATTAATCGCGTAACGATTAGAGATACTAATCTCCCTCCTTCTATAGATAAATTCTCGGAGTCTTTTACTAGTATATATATCGCCTTACTCGTAGATTACTTTTCTAGATACGACTAAGTCCCCCTTACGGAGGAGAGCTATAATATTACCTTATTTATAACACCTATTAGACTCGTCCGATAGATAAGACTTCCTTAGAGAGCTACGAATTTAGTTATATAGTTCTATAGGATTAACGACACGATTCTACGGGATCGGATACCTTATAATATATAACCTTTCGTAGACGATAATAGTATTAAGGGACCTCGTACGGATTATAGTAGAGAGGAGTCTTTTCCTAGTATTAGACGTTTTATACTCGAATATATATAGACATTAGACTATACGCTTACCGATATAGAGAGAGCTAGAGTTACTATTTCTAGTAGAAAGTCCTAGTTTTTATAGTTAGGTCTTAAGGTAGTAGGGTTTATCTATAATTCTAGAGAGCGTTATCTAGACTAGTCTAAGATCGTTAAGATTATAGAGTAGCCGCTATATAAGAACGGTACTAAGGTACGCGCTTTCCTTAGTATCTATATATATTACCGTATATAGGTTAAGGATTTTACTATCGTCGCTAGACTATTATATTAGCTACTTCGGGCTAGTATCGTTTTCGAATAGACCGAGGAGGTATAATCCTCTATAAATGTACTTAAATAAGCACTAACTTCTATACCCGTACTTATATCGATTAATTATAGTAAATAAGCCGGATCGATTATCTTAGCTATAGATACTAGTTTAATAGGTTAGGGTATAATCCTTATATAGGAGAATTCGGAGGCTAAGAAGAAACGTTATATCGTTCGTTTCGAATCTAGTATATAGTCTAAAGTTAAAAAGAAGTATAATACTAGTAAGAGAGAGTGTCGTAGTGTACTTAAAGTACTATAGAAGGTCCGTTCGTATCTTTATAGGGTTCTATTTATTATCGAGACTAACGCTAACACCTTAGTAGTATAACTTAATCGATCCGCTACTAATCTTCCTAGTTCGGTTACTACTTAGTAGATTACGTAGATATACTTATTCGCTTTCGACGTTCGATATGTTCCTAGTAAGAAGAATAGAGCTACTAATAGGCTTTCTCGTCGCCTACGAGGTCCGTTAGATAATAATAATAAGGTATATAATATAGACGTAGACGACTTAATCGATTCCGAGCTATTTTACGTGTCTATTTATCCTCTCTAGGTAGATAGGAGTAATAAGCGAACTACTCTAGTTCGCGAGGAATATTTAGTAGAATCGTAAGATATTACCGACTATCTTATAACGTTACGACGACCGCTATATTTAGATACATCCGAATTTATTAAATTTAAGAGGTATACGTCGATATTCCTTATTAATAATAGTTACCTTTTTAGACGTAGTTAGAGGTTAATACCGTTACGTCGCGTCGTCGATATAGAGGACTATAAAGATAAGATTATTAGGGAGCTTTATAACGGAAGTAGTTATAAGAGTCGTAAGGGTACTTAGAGGAAGATTACCGACTAGTACTAGTAGTGTAGTAGGCTTAGTCGTTATAGTTATAGCTGTAGTCATAGGTTACGATATATAGTCCATTAAAGGGCTTAGGTAGAAAGGTAGTGTTTAGTTATACATATGCGGTTTCTACGACTACGAGGTTTCCGAGGGTAGTAACCGACTAACGAGTGTCGTCGACGAGCGTATACTATTCACTGACTACCTCGACTAGGAAGACACCTACACCGCAACAATAGTGATTTAGTGCTAGGGGTGGTGCCTTACTATTATTATCGAGCAGTGTTACGGCAGCTATCGAATAAGTAGCTCGTTGTTAGTTATATTAGGTTTATTAGGCTTATTAGGTTTATTAGGTTTCTTTAGTGTTCTATAGCCGTTATTATAGCACTATACGAGGACACTAGGACAAGACCGCCGCTGTCTCTTAGGATTTAAAGTTTTTTTATACCTCCGAGGACGATTTCTAGTATACACGGAGCACGACGAGTTTCGTGACAGAGAATTAGTTAGGCATCTAGAAGACCCCGACAGGAGCGGCTATAGCTACTCGATTTGAACGATGTTCGACACGAGTATTAATTAGGAGTTTCTAACTCGTAAGAGTTATCTATATAGACGGAGAACATAGCAACCCTAGACCTAGAATAGACCTAGATTTAGAAGTAGCAGAAGTGAACGGAGACGACGACTAATGCGGAAGGACTAAGCCTTTATAGATAAAAGGGCTAAAAGTATACGATATAGCGTATAAGGGCTATCTAGATTTAGCCTAGGTACTACGTAGCAGCATAGAGTTCACTAATAGTTTATTTAAATACTAAGGTTAATCCTACTACTGTTCGAAAACATCTTAGTAGCACTAGTTCTTTATTCTAAGAGGATGTCGATGTTGCCGGAAGAGTTCGGTACTAGATAAAGATTTTCTAAATTCCGTAAAGCTACTTATTTAGTAGTAAGCAACGAGTCCGAGGACAAAGGAAACGTTACAATAAATACCGGCCTTAATCCGGAGAGCACCCCTCTCTCTTAGCTAATACCTCCTTCTATAGAGGAGCGTACGACCCCTTCGAACCTACTAAAGGACGAGGAACGGACTCCTCTAATAGCTAAAGGTTTAGCATCGATATAATAGGGAGGGTAGCCTTTTATAGTATAGATAACCCTACTAGCTCCTAGCCCTAGGTAACAAGGTGCTCCTTACTTCGACAGCTATAACGTTATAGAGTTTATAGAAGAATAGGAGACCTTTGTTCGATCCTATAATCTTTCTAAGGAGGTTACTATTCGAAGGTTACCTTAGTATTGCAGCGTTAAGATCCGTAGACAAGTGAAATCCTATCTTAGTTAGGCTTCGAGAGACTAGGTTAGTCTTAAGAAGGAGATGAAGCTTAGTTTCGAGGATAAGGACTCGGATTACCTAATGACGTCTCGTGCTTATCTCGAATAACTAAGGGATACACCGAGGGAGACCTTCTCTAATATACTCTAGTACTATAGGATGTTTAGGAAGACCGCCGACGCTCTAGGTAAGACTCGACTCGATATTATTACGAGGGGTACGTAGTTCACCGAAGGTCTTCTAGCTAATGTTCGTAGTTACGTTAGAGTAAAGAGTAGTATAGATATAAAGCACCCCGACACCTTTAAGGATTTTCCGAGGATCTACTATTTAGCTAAAGAAAAGATCTCTAAGATGCGACGACTCGAATCCTTTTAGTCGGTTCGTAAGGAGCGCGAGAAGGTTACGGCGGCTATTACTAAGGAAAGCACTACTCCGCCTCGTGTCCCTAACTTTTCCGCTAAGGCTCTAACGAATACTCCTACTACTACCCCTCCTTCGGATTCGAGTATATAGGCTCTTTATAAGAGAATAGATAAGCTGTCGGTCTAAGTCGTATAAGTAATGAACGGCTAGTCTCTTCCTGTAGGACTACCTCGTCTAGCCCTAGTTTCGTATTAACTGTCTAGATTTACACTAGCTACTGGTTCGAATGCTATTCCTCTCGGTCCTCGTAGGTGCTAGTACTATAAAAAGGAAGGTCACTCTCGACCTAATTACCTAGAGCTTCGAAAGCTTATTAATCTTAGTCTCCTATATTTAGAGGGTAATAGCTTAGTTTAGGGAACCACAGAGAATCTATAGCGTCTAGTCGGTCGTCTAGTAAGACGTAATAAGGGAGCTACTTAGTCATAATAAGAACAGGTTAAGGCTAGGCTCCGAGCTACGGGGAAGTTAGCGGTTAATAACCTAGACTATAAGATGCTAACTATCGACGATAATTCTAAGGATGAAGCGTCTAAGTCTATTTAGTGTAAGGATTTCTACCTAGAGGATCTAGTTAGGAGAGATAATGACGATAATAACGACTTCGTCGAGGAAGTTCCGGTTATAGCTACTACTTAGCTAAGTACTACACCTCGCGATGCTCGAACGGACAAAGGTAAGGGTCCTACTAATAGGGTCACTAAGGCAGGTCCTTCTAAACCGTCCTACGGCGTTACTAAGTCCCTTCGCACTAGTGCTTATCGTCCGGTAGCTGTTACTAATGTTCCGGAAGGTATAACTGTCACTAGGTCTCGTTTAGCTACCGTTAAAGCCGTCGCTAAGACTAAGGAGGAAGACGCCGACATAGAGGATCCGGTCGCTAAGGAGGCTCCTCGACCTATAAAGTATATTCCTCGCACTAAACGCTTCGACAAGGTTCTATAATAGGTCACTAATCCGTAGTAAGCTATACAATCCTTATTAAACTCTAATATTATAATAAGGATAGAGTCTCTCCTCGGAATCTTATAACCGTTGTCTAAGATCTTTTATCGAAGGTTCGATAACCCTAATCTTCCTAGTAATAACATTCCCGAGCTCTTCCGCCCTCGTACCGAGGTGAATCTAGTCTAATAACTAGAGGAATTCGTGAATCTCGATCCTAATACGGATATAGATTAGAAGGGAGCTTCCGCCGATTTAATAACTGTCGCTAGTCCGAGGTTAATTACTAGTCTTAGATATAATGCGACTACGGTTCGTACGCTTCTCGATAGCGGTGCTAAATGTAACCTTATATCGTTAAGGTTAGCTAAGGAACTAGGTTTACCGATCCAGCGAGATGTTAAGATTATTATAGATAGTGTAATAGGTATAGGCTCTTTCTCTAGGGCTTATATTAATGTGCCCGTTAACGTTAGAGGTGTCGTTATCTATACGTATTTCTTATTAACTAGGAAGAGGTTAGAATACGTTATTCTAGGAAGGCCTTTCGAACGCAAGTCTCGTCTTATTTCTCAAAATATAGATAATAGTTCCTAGCATAGGACGATCTAGTCGGCTAACGGTTCGCAAAAGGTCACCTTTTAGGGTGCGAAATCGAGCGGACCGAAGAATAGATCTTTCCACGAGTTAACGAGGTTATCGAGGTCTTTAAACGATTAGGCGGCATTAGTCCCGGCTATAATGTCGCGCGAGGAGAGCCGGGATATCGACTAGGAGTTTCGGTTTCTATTTCTTCTTTATAGGTTGCTTATAGTTCGGATCTCCCTATTTCTTATATTAATAATAGGTGCACGGATTTAATTCTTTATAAACCACTAGAAAACGATAAAAACAATTCTCTACTTTTATAGGTTGCTTAGGATAAGGGAGTTCGTGCGTTTAAGAGGAGTGTAGGAGAACGGGAGGATTTCCTTTTTAGGAATAGCGCAAAAATTCCTAGATCTAAGCCGGGCTTAGAACTAGCCTTGCCGGAGATTTGCTAAATTCGCCGTATAGCTAATGTTCTATCCTCTAAAAGGGAACGGCTAGCTAACCCACTACGCGGATGTTTTTAGTTTATGCCGTCATTAGAGGACGATAGTGTGCCTCGGATCTCTCGAAAGAATAATATCTAATCAATGCTTACTGCCGTGCGGCTTAGAATACGTCGAGCCTCCCGCGGAGTACCGAGGGTAGGGGTAAATACCTTATATAAAAGGAAGGATAAGAAGGTTCGGCTAGTAGATACTTCGATCTTAGACGGTTCTACACCTAGAGGGGTGAATACGTAGCGAGAATAGTGCTTAGCTCGTGAAGTATTAAGACCTTTCCGGTTAGCGCTATACGGTTACCTACTTATCGCTAAGTTTTCCGATATTAAGGAGCGATCGCGACTTACACCTAAGAGAGAGCGTAAGCTCATTATTAGTCACGAAGTTACGCTAGCTAAACGGGGGGTATTAATATAAGTACTCCTGAACCGAGAAGCCGTTCTAGCTTAGGACTTCTCTAAGATCGGTACGGTGAGAAGTGACGTTACGCCGGCGTAGTCTATTAGGACTATAGACTACACGCCGTAGTAGGAACCTAGTTTCCCTATTCCGCGATCTTTAATAGGTATCGTAGTAGATATAGTAAAAGAGAGGATTACGAACGGGCTCCTTAAACTAAGTTACGCACTGTATAGGAATCCCTATTTCCTAGTTAAGAAGAAGGATACGAATAAGTATCGGTTAGTTAATACGGCGATGAGCATTAATCGCGTAACGATTAGAGATGCTAACCTCCCTCCTTCCGTAGATAAATTCTCGGAGTCTTTTACCGGTATATATGTCGCCTTACTCGTAGATTACTTTTCCGGATACGACTAAGTCCCCCTTGCGGAGGAAAGCCGCAATATTACCTTATTTATAACACCTATTAGGCTCGTCCGACAGATAAGACTTCCTTAGGGAGCGACGAATTTAGTTACGTAGTTCTATAGGATTAACGACACGATTCTACGGGATCGGATACCTTATAATGTATAACCTTTCGTAGACGATAATAGGATTAAGGGACCTCGCACGGATTATAGTAGAGAGGAGTCTTTTCCTAGTGTTAGACGTTTTATGCTCGAACATATATAGACGTTAGACCGTATACTTACCGACATAGAGAGAGCTAGAGTTACTATTTCTAGTGGAAAGTCCTAGTTTTTATAGTTAGGTCTTAAGGTAGTAGGGTTTGTCTATAATTCTAGAGGCCGTTATCTAGACTAGTCTAAGATCGTTAAGATTATAGAATGGCCACTATATAAGAACGGTACGGAGGTGCGCGCTTTCCTTAGCATCTGTGTATATTACCGTATATAGGTTAAGGATTTTGCTATCGTCGCCCGGCCGTTATATTAGCTACTTCGGGCTAGTGTCGTTTTCGAATAGACTAAGGAGGTATAATCCTCTATAAACGTACTTAAATAGGCACTAACTTCTACACCCGTACTTACGTCGATTAATTATAGTAAACAAGCCGGATCGATTATCTTAGCTATAGACGCTAGTTTAATAGGTTAGGGTGTAATCCTTATATAGGAGAGCTCGGAGGCTAAGAAGAAACGTTATATCGTTCGTTTCGAATCTAGTATATAGTCTATAGCTAAAAAGAAGTATAATACTAGTAAGAGGGAGTGCCGCGGTGTACTTAAGGCGTTACAGAAGGTCCGTTCGTATCTTTATAGAGTCCTATTCATCATCGAGACTAACGCTAACACCTTAGTAGTATAACTTAATCGATCCGCTACTAATCTTCCTAGTTCGGTTACCGCTCGGTGGATTACGTAGATACGCTTATTCGCCTTCGACGTTCGACATGTTCCTAGCAAGAAGAATAGAGCTACTAATGGGCTTTCTCGCCGCCTACGAGGTCCGTCGGACAATAATAATAAGGCACATAATATAGACGTAGACGACTTAATCGATTCCGAGCTGTTTTACGTGTCCGTTCGTCCTCTCTAGGTAGATAGGAGTAATAAGCGAACTGCTCTAGTTCGCGAGGAGTATTTAGCAGAATCGTAAGACATTGCCGACTATCTTATAACGTTGCGACGACCGCCACATTTAGACACCTCCGAATTTATAAAATTTAAGAGGAATACGTCGATGTTCCTTGTTAATGATAGTCACCTTTTTAGACGTAGTTAGAGGTTAATGCCGTTACGCTACGTCGTCGATATAGAGGACTATAGAGATAAGATCATTAAAGAGCTTTATAACGGAAGTAGTTATAAGGGTCGTAAGGGTACTTAGAGAAAGATTACCGACCAGTACTAGTAGAAGACGCTATATGCTAATGTTCGTTACTACGTGGCTACGTGCGACGAATGTTAAAGAAGAGCGCTTTTACGAGAAACGGAGGAGCTACATCCGAGCGGCGTCTCTACCCTTTATACGAAGTAGTACGTCGATGTCGTTTATATACCTATGTCGGAAGGATGTCAATATCTCATTGTTGCTCGGGAGGCCGTTAGTTCATAGCTAGAGGCTAAGGCACTACACAATTCCGATAGTAAGTCCGCTACGAAATTCCTATACGAAGAGGTTATATATAGGTTTAGCGCCATTAAGACACTAGTAGTAGATAGAGGTTCCGAGTTTAAAGGGTTAGTCTACTCTCTCGCCGAGTAGTTTAGCATAGATTACGTCGTTACTTTAGCCTATAATCCATAATCTAATAAGGCTAAACGAGGGTATCCGAACATTGTAGACAGTCTTTCGAAGATCACGGGTAAGGACAATAGCTAATAGGTCTAATATCTTACTTACGTCCTATAGGCCGAATAGTTAACCGTTAATAGGATCACCGGTTAAATACCTTCGTTACTTATATTTAGGACCGATACTGTCCTTCCGGTAGAATTCGATATTTATAGTTAGCGAACATAGGATTAGTCGTAGGTTCGCACTACGGAAGAGCTTATTACCGCTCGTACTCGACAACTTAAACGGAGGGACGAGGATCTTTAGGAGACGTAGGATCGTATATATCGTCTTCGTTAAGAATATAAAGAGGTATAGGATCTACGTCGCCGGATTTAACATAACAAGCTCAATGTTAACGATATCGTTCTAGTCTACAACACTTATTATAAGAAGATTCGATAAGATAAGCTTAAGAATAGGTGGCGGGGCCCGTATCGCATTGTCAAAGTTCACGATTTAGGTTTATATAAGATTGCCGAGCTTAATAGCGTCGAGGTTCGTAGCATATACACACGTCGGAGATTAAAGAAGTACTTATCGGTAGATAAGGAGTAAGTGCATATAGCAGCACTTCGTCACGTATTAGAATAAGAACCTATCGTCGAGATTACACGTCTAGAGGGCTTTAATCGCGACGAGTACGAGATCATGGAGTAGCTTTAGTGTCTAGGTTAGACACTAGGGGAGGGGTAGGGTTAATAAAAGGGGGGATTTTCATTATGTATATAGTCGGTCACAACCATTGTGTACATATTACGTCGCCGCCGTTAAGGGTAGTAGATCTAACGGGGTGTTAGAACGGATAAATAGTAAGGTGAAAGGTTTCCTTTATTGTTTCTATTCGTGGTACCTAGATTGCTTCCTCGAAGCACTTCTACGTTTCCTTAGTTCCGAATTCGATTTCTTTATGTATGTTTACGGAGGTTCTATATAGTAAACGGTGTAGTGAAAGGACAAAGAGGAAGAAGGTGTAAAGGTGCTATATAAACACATAGTGCCGCCGCATATAGCGAATCATAAGAGGTGTAGCGCTTGCTAGATGTACCTACATATAGATATTACTATAGTAGAGCTAGTGTTGCCGCGCGAAAATTTTCTAATATAACCCCTCGATCTCCTATACCTTATAGAAACCTACCTTTTATTTCCGTAAGATAACATATCTAACGAAGCTCTTAGAAGGTCTCCTTTTCGTAGTAAGACGAGGCTATAGCGTTATTAGACAATAGCTACGCCATTTAATCGCAATCCCCATCGATAGCCGCGGGTTTTACGGCCTTATAGCTTTTACGCTATATAGGAAGGTAGAGGTTAGCCTAAGGCTAATCCTACCTTAAGTGTAATAATCCCATCCGGCGATTCTAAGGTGATAAATAGAGGTAGTAGTTAGAACGGAGGAGTCGGAGTCTTTACGTATAAGGATAAGAGCTTTACGAATGCCGAGGAGGTCTTAAAGTACGCCTATAAGTGTAACGATGATATCCGTATAGATTTCATCGCGTAGGTCCTCGGTATCGCTATAAAGGCTTAGAACTACGTCGAGACACTTACCTACGACATTATCTATAGTCTCCTCGAGAGTAATATCGTCGCCTTAAGTAAGAAGGATTAGGAGGAAATGTTTCCTAAGGCTTATAGCACATACGAGAGGGTTAAGGAGAATAGGAACAAGAGCTTAGAACATTATAGCGCTCTCTAACGTAGCGTTTCGGACTACGAGTAGTCCTACGAGCTCTATAAGGATTAGTACTCCGGTTTAGGGGATCGTTCTCGTTAGTAGTTTAACTATATCTCTAGGGGGAAGACTTTCCGTTAGACTATTAATATAGTAGTTCGCGTAACTATTAAACGTGTTAGCACCCCGAAGAGTATCATTAGTCACGACGTCCGCCTATAAGACATTACTACTACGGCTAAATTGGTCGAATCCTCGAAGTAGCCGAGCGTTAAGGCACTTAACGTAAAGGAGCTTCGTATAGTCCGTGAAGGACAATTCACTAAGTATTTCGCCTAGAATAAGCTCGGTTTCTTGTATAAGGTTCCCGCTCCGTCCTAGATTACTAGTGGCACCCCTACTACCTCGTCTACTACTACGTCCGGAAGTCGTTAAGCTTCGGTTTCTAGTTATCCTAGCGTTTCTAACACTAACGCGGAGCGCATTACTAAAGCCGTAATATTCGTAGGAGGAAGTTCTCGGGTAAACCTCGGTAGTACTAGACCTAAGCCGGGCTTAGGAGCGGCTACTCCCGTATAGGTTTTAAGCCGCTTACGTCGTTCTACACGTCTCCGTCTTAGTCGCTTAGAAGAAGAAGAGGATAAAGAAGAGCTAGTCGAATAAGAGGCTATTCCGTCGGTAGAGACTAGTCGTAAAGGTTCTCCTTCTAAGAAGCGTCGCTTTAACGAATTCGATGATAGTAATAGGTAGTACGAGATACCCGATCGCTCTGTTTCTACATTAGTTACTCCGTAGGACAAGGGTAAGGGTAAGGCCGTTACTTCGTCGACTAAGAAGGAGTATAACTGTACTAGAGTCCCTCCGAGGGTTAAGGCCGAGTTTGCCTTAAAGGAGCCGCTCTCTAATTCCGAACTCGCCGTTATTATAAACACTTAGATGCGTAAGGATTTAGCTACTAATGCGACCGTCTGTCACTTATACACTCGTCTTCTAGCTCGTCGACTACACCTACTTACTAACCTTAAGTACGAAGTTTTAGCTAGACGTATTCGCTATTAGTATAACGCCTACTACGGGGGCACTCTAGACTTAATACGTGTATAGAAAGAGACAGCTAAGTAGCTTGTTCTAACTTTCCGTGTCGCTCGCGAGTCTACTAAGCGTAGTATTTTTAAGTATAAGTCTATAGTCATAGATCGTTACATCTCTAAGGATACGAGGAAGCTTATTCTTAACGGTTTCCGTAAGGGGCTTTACGACGAATAGGTTGCCGACGGTAATATAGTTATTAACATCTTCAAATAGTAGGCCGAAGGGGATTCTCCTCTTATAGATATCTTCTACACCGAGATAGACATGTATCTTCACTATTTCGGTCATCCTAAGGGCAAGAACTAGCTAGGGTAGTTACGTAATATATTTCACTCTCTCGGACAGTAGGCTATACGTATAGATCCTAAATACTATCGAGCATATGTTACTAGTTGTCCCGATAAGCTTACTTAGTTAATTTCCTACCCTTACTACGCTAAATACACCGTCCCTAGAGATTATACGTAGTTCCGTTACATTAACGTTAACCCTGGCCGCCTTACTAATAGGTATAGAGGAGATGCCGTCTAAGGTTCTATTAGCCTTAACGATGAGACGCTAAAGAATTGCACTATCGTTATGCCTAAGATGTATTACTATATAAAGGAGTAGGTTTAGGATATAAAGGCTCGTAAGGTTCTTACCGACGCCCTAGTTATTAATATCACCGATAAGTACTTTACGTAGGACGATATTAAGAAGTATAAGGCCGACTAGGAGTTAACAATTTATAAGGCTAGTAACGTTCGTATAACTATACCTTATACCCCGCACGGTTCGACCGGTCCTACCGATTCTATTCGTCGCACTATACTCCCTTAGTTCTATAGGATTAGTGCCGATTACGAGACTCTAGAGTAGTTCGAGGGTAGTTCGTATAGCGAGCTTACTCTCGCTTATATATAGAAGCGCCCTAGTCCTAGGACTCCTTCTAGTAAGCTAAATATGTACGGAAGTGTGCACTCTGCTTTCCCCGCCGCTATTACTCTACAAATCGATAGTCCTATTAGCAACGCTCTAGTTGGCCGCATTCGTTAGGACGATCCCGCCGTCGTCGAGGAAAGAGACATCCTATTAGGTGACGATCCCTAAGCTGCCGAGGATCGTATTAGGGAGATTCGTACGGAGATTGCTATAGCTATAGAGAAGGCTTAGGTTAAGGTCTAGTAGTATAAGAAGGCCTACTTTGTTAGTGCTCGTTCTTTCTTCCGTTGTGCCGAGGAGGGCCTAGTCCCTGCCGCGAAGGACGACCCTAATCCTATTATAGTCGAGGGCGATAAGGAGGATATAGAGATAGGTTCTAATAAGGAAGGGGGAAGTAGATTTAGATTCTAAAGAAGAGGATAATAAGGGTAAAATAGATTTATCGGAGGATAAAGAGGAAGGTCTTTCTAGTAATGACTTAGAGACATAGCGTCGTTAGCGTAAGGAGGCGGAGGACGGAGCTGCCGGCCTCGGCGAGGAGCTCGTTATTAGCAAGGGTCGTCGTCGTGTAGCTCGTCGTTAAGGACTCTAAGGCGTGTAGGTCGTTCGTGTCTAGGTTAGACACTAGGGGGAAGGGGACGGTTATAGTAGGCTTAGTCGTCATAGTTATAGCTGCAGTCATAGGTTACGATATATAGTCCATTAAAGGGCTTAGGTAGAAAGGTAGCGTTTAGTTATATACATACGGTTTCTACGACTACGAGGTTTCCGAGGGTAGTAACCGACTAACAAGTGTCGTCGACGAGCGTATACTATTCACTAACTACCTCGACTAGGAAGACACCTACACCGCAACAGTAGAAGACGCTATATACCGATGTTCGTTACTACGTAGCTATATACGACGAATATTAAAGAAGAGCGCTTTTACGAGAAATAGAGGAGCTATATCCTAGTAGCGTCTCTACCCTTTATATAAAGTAGTACGTCGATGTCGTTTATATACCTATATCGGAAGGATATTAATATCTTATTATTGCTCGAGAGGCCGTTAGTTTATAGCTAGAGGCTAAGGCACTATATAATTCCGATAGTAAGTCCGCTACGAAATTCCTATATAAAGAGTTTATATATAGGTTTAGGGCTATTAAGATACTAGTAGTAGATAGAGGTTCCGAGTTTAAAGGGTTAGTCTACTCTCTCGCCGAGTAGTTTAGTATAGACTACGTCGTTACTTTAGCCTATAATCTATAATCTAATAAGGCTAAACGAGAGTATCCGAATATTATAGATAGTCTTTTAAAGATTATAGGTAAGGACAATCGCTAATAGGTTTAATATCTTACTTACGTTCTATAGGCTAAATAGTTAACTATTAATAGGATCACCGGTTAAATACCTTCGTTACTTATATTTAGGACCGACACTATCCTTCTAGTAGAATTCGATATTTATAGTTAACGAATATAGGATTAGTCGTAGGTTCGTACTATAGAAGAGCTTATTACCGCTTATACTCGATAACTTAAATAGAGAGACGAGGATCTTTAGGAGACGTAGGATCGTATATATCGTCTTCGTTAAGAATATAAAGAGGTATAGGATCTACGTCGTAGGATTTAATATAATAAGCTTAATATTAACGATATCGTCCTTATCTATAACACTTATTATAAGAAGATTCGATAAGATAAGCTTAAGAATAGATAGCGGGGCCCGTATTATATTATTAAAGTTTATAATTTAGGCTTATATAAAATTGCCGAGCTAGATAGCGTCGAGGTTTATAGTATATATATACGTCGGAGATTAAAAAAGTACTTATTAGTAGATAAGGAGTAAGTATATATAGTAGCACTTCGTTACGTATTAGAATAAGAACCTATCGTCGAGATTATACGTCTAGAGGGCTTTAATTACGACGAGTACGAGATTATAGAGTAGCTTTAGTGTCTAGGTTAGACACTAGAGGGAGGGGGTAGGGTTAATAAAAGAGGGATTTTTATTATATATATAGTCGGTTATAACTATTATATACATATTACGTCGCCGCTATTAAGGGTAGTAGATCTAACGAGGTATTAGAATAGATAAACGGTAAGGTAAAAGGTTTCCTTTATTATTTCTATTCGTAGTACCTAGATTACTTCCTCGAAGCACTTCTATATTTCCTTAGTTCCGAATTCGATTTCTTTATATATGTTTACGGAGGTTCTATATAGTAAATAGTATAGTAAAAGGATAAAGAGGAAGAAGGTATAAAGGTACTATATAAATATATAGTACCGCTATATATAGCGAATTATAAGAGGTATAGCGCTTACTAGATATACCTATATATAGATATTACTATAGTAGAGCTAGTATTACTACGCGAAAATTTTCTAATATAACCCCTCGATCTCCTATACCTTATAGAAACCTACCTTTTATTTCTATAAGATAATATATCTAACGAAGCTCTTAGAAGGTCTCCTTTTCGTAGTAAGATAAGGCTATAGCGTTATCGGACAATAGCTATACTATTTAATCGTAATCCCTATCGATAGCTACGGGTTTTATAGTCTTATAGCTTTTATACTATATAGGGAGGTAGAGGTTAGCCTAAAGCTAATCCTACCTTAAGTATAATAATCCTATCTAGCGACTCTAAGGTAATAAACGGAGGCGGTAGTTAGAATAGAGGAGTCGGAGTCTTTACGTATAAGGATAAGAACTTTACGAATGCCGAGGAGGTCTTAAAGTACGCCTATAAGTATAACGATAATATCTATATAGATTTCATCGCGTAGGTCCTCGGTATCGCTATAAAGGCTTAGAACTACGTCGAGACACTTACCTACGACATTATCTATAGTCTCCTTAAGAGTAATATCGTCGCCTTAAGTAAGAAGGATTAGGAGGAAATGTTTCCTAAGGCTTATAGTATATATAAGAGAGTTAAGGAGAATAGGAATAAGAGCTTAGAACATTATAGCGCTCTCTAGCGTAGCGTTTCGGACTACGAGTAGTCCTACGAGCTCTATAAGGATTAGTACTCTAGTCTAGGGAATCGTTCTCGTTAGTAGTTTAACTATATCTCTAGGGGGAAGACTTTCCGTTAGACTATTAATATAGTAGTTCGCGTAACTATTAAGCGTATTAGTACCCTAAAGAGTATTATTAGTCACGACGTCCGCCTATAAGACATTACTACTATAGCTAAATTAGTCGAATTCTCGAAGTAGCTAAGCGTTAAGGCACTTAACGTAAAGGAGCTTCGTATTGTCCGTAATAGGCAATTCACTAAGTATTTCGCCTAGAATAAGCTCGGTTTCTTATATAAGGTTCCCGCTCTATCCTAGATTACTAGTAGTACCTCTACTACCTTATCTACTACTACGTTCGGAAGTCGTTAAGCTTCGGTTTCTAGTTATCCTAGTGTTTCTAACACTAACGTAGTACGTATTACTAAAGCTATAATATTCGTAGGAGGAAGTTCTCGGGTAAACCTCGGTAGTACTAGACCTAAGCTAGACTTAGGAGCGGCTACTCCTATATAGGTTTTAAGCCGCTTACGTCGTTCTATACGTATCCGCCTTAGTCGCTTAGAAGAAGAGGAGGATAAAGAAGAGCTAGTCGAATAAGAGGCTATTCTATTAGTAGAGACTAGTCGTAAAGGTTCTCCTTCTAAGAAGCGTCGCTTTAACGAATTCGATAATAGTAATAGATAGTACGAGATACCTAATCGCTCTATTTCTATATTAGTTACTCTATAGGATAAGGGTAAGAGTAAGGCCGTTACTTCGTCGACTAAGAAGGAGTATAACTACACTAGAGTCCCTCCGAGAGTTAAGGCCGAGTTTACCTTAAAGGAGCTACTCTCTAATTCCGAACTCGCTATTATTATAAATACTTAGATATGTAAGGATTTAGCTACTAATACGACCGTCTATTACTTATATACTCGTCTTCTAGCTCGTCGTCTATACCTACTTACTAACCTTAAGTACGAAGTTTTAGCTAGGTATATTCGCTATTAGTATAACGCCTACTACGGGGGTACTCTAGACTTAATACGTATATAGAAAGAGATAGCTAAGTAGCTTATTCTAACTTTCTATATCGCTCGCGAGTCTACTAAGCGTAGTGTTTTTAAGTATAAGTCTATAGTTATAGATCGTTATATCTCTAAGGATATAAGGAAGCTTATCCTCGATAGTTTCTATAAGAGGCTTTACGACGAATAGGTTACCGATAGTAATATAGTTATTAACATCTTTAAATAGTAGGCCGAAGGGGATTCTCCTCTTATAGATATCTTCTACACCGAGATAGATATATATCTTTACTATTTTAGTCATCCTAAGGGTAAGAACTAGCTAGAGTAGTTACGTAATATATTTTACTCTCTCGGATAGTAGGCTATACGTATAGATCCTAAATACTATCGAGTATATGTTACTAGTTGTCCCGATAAGCTTACTTAGTTAATTTCCTACCCTTACTACGCTAAATATACCGTCCCTAGAGATTATATATAGTTCCGTTATATTAACGTTAACCCTAGCTACCTTACTAATAGGTATAGAGGAGATGCTATCTAAGGTTCTATTAGCCTTAATAATAAGACGCTAAAGAATTACACTATCGTTATACCTAAGATATATTACTATATAAAGGAGTAGGTTTAGAATATAAAGGCTCGTAAGGTTCTTACTAACGCCCTAGTTATTAATATTACTAATAAGTACTTTACGTAGGACGATATTAAGAAGTATAAGGCCGACTAGGAGTTAATAATTTATAAGGCTAGTAACGTTCGTATTACTATACCTTATACCCCGTATAGTTCGACTAGTCCTACCGATTCTATTCGTCGTACTATACTCCCTTAGTTCTATAGGATTAGTGCCGATTACGAGACTCTAGAGTAGTTCGAGGGTAGTTCGTATAGCGAGCTTACTCTCGCTTATATATAGAAGCGCTCTAGTCCTAGGACTCCTTCTAGTAAGCTAAATATATACAGAAGTATATACTCTACTTTCCCCGCTACTATTACTCTATAAATCGATAGTCCTATTAGTAACGCTCTAGTTAGCTATATTCGTTAGAACGATCCTACTATCGTCGAGGAGAGAGATATCCTACTAGGTGTCGATCTCTAAGCTACTAAGGATTATATTAGGGAGATTTATACGGAGATCGCTATAGCTATAGAGAAGGCTTAGGTTAAGGTCTAGTAGTATAAGAAGGCCTACTTTATTAGTACTCGTTCTTTCTTCTATTATACTAAGGAGGGCCTAGTCCCTACTATAAAGGATAACTCTAATCCTAGTATAGTCGAGGGCGATAAGGAGGATATAGAGATAGGTTCTAATAAGGAAGAGAGGAGAGTAGATTTAGATTCTAAAGAAGAGAATAATAAGAGTAAAATAGATTTATTAGAGAATAA
>JANZYI010000025.1:0-32123 GCA_033846785.1 Elsinoe necatrix | reverse complement strand
CCTAACCCTAACCCTAACCCTAACCCTAACCCTAACCCTAACCCTAACCCTAACCCTAACCCTAACCCTAACCCTAACCCTATGCATAGCTATATGACCATTGGAGGAAGAACCATGCTACCGCCCGCCCCCCTCGCGAAGATATCGAAAGAATAGGCTTTATTCCTTGCCCGATTTGCGGATTTGCTTGTGTATCTATTCACGGGGTCCGAACACATCAGGCTAAGGCTAAATGTGCCCAATCTGGCGCCTAAAATAGGCAGACATAAGCATAAACCCTCCGGAGAAGCCCTCGCCTCCACCGGCCAATTTCGATCCCTCTCTCGCAATTCCGAGCTCTCCCGGCGTTCTCCCTCTATCCCGAAGGTACACAGGGTAACCCCCGACGTCGCCAAGCATCTACGTCGCCGCCGCCGGCCCGAGAACGCGCACAACCGCGACCCCGGCTTAAAACGCCGCCTTTAGACCTTCTAAGCGATATAGAGATCTCACCGCTACACCGACAAGCCTAACCTACATCCTAGGACATACAGCAGCTCGTCGACGAGGTACTAGCCGAGAGGGAACCTAAACAGGCAAGAAATAAGCGAGATATAGCAAGTTTACCTTTCGGAGGCCAGGATTTTCACTAAGTCCAACAAGATAGGGGTCACCCTGTCCAACAGGATAGGGGTCACCCTGTCCAACAAGATAGGGGTCACCCTGTCCAACAGGATAGGGGTCACCCTGTCTAACAGGATAGGGGTCACCCTGTCTATCCGGATGGGGGTCACCCTATCTAACAGGATAGGGGTCACCCTGTCTATCCGGATAGGGGTCACCCTGTTCATCCGGATAGGGGTCACCCTGTCCCAAAAAGGAAAAACGACAATTCTGGAGTTTCTAGCCAAAATGGTACCCCCCTAAGGAGACACCCCTCCCCTCCCCCCACACCTACCCCCCGCGCGAGAACCCTACGCGGTCGGGTCATGTAACGGACACCCCCCGGACCGGAACGACGAGTCGAACACAGATCTGGTCTCGGTTTTTCGGCACGGCAACTAGACAAGGAGAGAGATAAGGAAACGCGCGACAAGAGAGAGAAATAAGGGAACAGCAACAGGACTAAGCACTCCCGGACCTTCCTAGGACCCCCTCTAGCCCTTCTAACACGCGCGGACGCATATACGGGGATGAGCACACCCCCCCCCCTCCGGACCTCGCTGCCGACCCCCCCCCTAACGGATTTCGCTCGTTTCTACCTCGGGATGATTACCTACAGTAGCTATTTAGCTACCATCACATTCAGGCAGTCGACAAGCTAGACCGGGCACACCTCGCGACGCAATTCCGAGCTACGGTAAAGGGCCTAGCAGAGGATTTCCTCCGGCACCCTCTAGAAGGACCACTTTTAGCCTTTCTCCTCCTCCCGAAAGCAGGACTTACGCTAGGACTCCTAGACCCGAATTCGAATGTGAAACATGTGCTTAAGCACTATCCGGACCGGGTCCTACCCCCCCCTACTGAGGAATAGCTCGCCGGATAGAAGGAACAAGCCGGAAGACCGGACCGACGTTTCGACTCCTCTAGGGATTCGCCGGCGAAAAGAGCGCAACGACTCGTCGAAAGGGGGTTCCTAGGGCGCGCCGCACGCGCTTTAGCTACCCCGGCGACCCTCGCGAAGAGCACGGACGAAATGAGAGCGAAACTGCAGGAGAAACACCCCCTCGGCGACGCGTTAGCGTTTAACTTAACCGCGTCGCCTAGGATTGGCCCCCCCCCTACCCCGGAGGACATTCTAGACGCCCTAGCCTCCTTCCCTGTCGATACCGCGCCCGGACTTTCCGGATGGACCGTCCCGTTGCTAAAGGAAGCGGCTAAATGCCCGAAAGTAGTCGAGTTTCTCGTCCTACTTTACCGGATGTTCTAGGAGGGTACGGCGCCCGGGAAGCAGCTATTAGCTGCCTCTAGGCTCGTCGCACTCGATAAGGACGACGGTGGAGTACGGCCAATTGCCGTCGGAGAGCTACTATACCGGTTACTCGTAAAAGTCGCTCTAAAGAAGTCCTTTTAAAAAGAGCAACTCGCGCCCTTTTAGCTCGGCGTAAAGAGTGCCGGAGGCGTCGAACCGATCGTCCACTTGCTAAACGACGCAGTAGAAGGCCGTTTACAAGGGTACACGCACGTAGTAGCGTGTGACTTTAAGAACGCCTTTAACGCGACGAAAAGGCGAGCTATCTCGACAGGGATCCTTCGCTACGCTCCGGAATTCTTTAAGCTAGCGCGCTGGGCCTATGCGGAAACTACGGCACTCGTTTTGTACGACGGAACTGTCATTCGCTCCTCGGAAGGCGTACGGCAAGGCGACCCTCTCGGCCCCTTTTTCTTCTCGCTAGCGATTCGGAATACGCTTCAATCGCTAAAGGAACAGCTTGCCCGGATAGCCGGACCCTCGGAGCCTCCTCCTATAGTCGTCGCCTACTTAGATGACGTCTATATCTTAACCGGATCGCGCGTTTCTGTCGAAACGATTAGGGACCTCCTTCGGGACGCCCCTATTCGGCTAAACGAAGCAAAGACGACCTGCTACACACTCGAGGACCTTAGGCATACCGGAATGAAGGCGCTAGGCTCTTTTGTCGGCCCGGAACAAGCGAGGAAGACGTTTCTACAGGAAAAAACGCAGGAGTTGAAACGCGTCGCCGGCGAGCTACTACGGCTCCCCCGGCAGCACGCGCTACTCCTCCTACGTGCTAGCACGTCTATCCTCCTCCGACACCTCCCTCGGACGCTTAACTCGGCTGGATTACTCGCGGAATACCAGGAAATTGACCGTATTCTCCTAGAGACGGTTAAGAGCCTATAGGGTTCTAGCGAGGTGACACAGCTAGACCGGGACCTCGTCGCCCTCCCGATGCGCCTAGGCGGCCTAGGGATCACCCTCTACGAGGACATTCTCGACGCTTCCTTTGAAAATTCAAAGGGAATCGCCCGGGACGTTCTCCGGGAGGTAGCTCCCCTACCGCCTATACCTCTCCCCCCGGACCTATCCCCGGACCCCCCCCTGGATACTACGGCTAGAATAGGACCTATTCTGGCCCGGAACGAGGTCGAAAGGACCGACGGCGCGCCGCGAGCGATTTAAAACCCCTATGTTTACATAGGCGCGCCGGAGGATGTCTCGACCTCTAGGACCCCCCCCCCCCTACCGACCCCCCGATGGATCTACCGGACGCCGAACAGGCTAAACAACACTACCGGACCCGGATCCAGGCCGTACACGACGCTAGGTTAGCGAGAGTACGTCAAAAGTTGTCGAAAGAGCAAGAAGCTACTAGACAAGAAAACGGCGCCTACTTAGGCTTCCGTTGGCTTTCTACGCTCCCAATAACGAAGGACCTACTCCTCACGGATTAGGACGTCGCGTCGGCCCTCTCTATTCGACTCCTTACGCCGGTAGAGCGCCGGCAAGAGCTGTGCCGTCACTACGGCAAAACGTACGCTTTTGGCTACGAAGACATCTGCGGCGCGCGGGCTCGGCAAACAAGAATTAAACACGATCTTGTATGTAGAGCACTCGCTAAAGCGATGAATTCTACGGCCCGAACGACAGCGACGCTCGAACCGAGAGGAGAAGAAGATTCCGACTGCCGGACCGATATAAAAGTCGATACGCCTACGGGAACGACTTTCTACGACGTTACGGTAGTCTCCCTAGCGAGGGAAAAGGCCGGAGCTACGCCCGAATCGACCCTTACTACGGTAGAGGCCGAGAAACGGCGTAAATACGCCCTTTTAGGGCGTAGCTTCCGTCCCTTTGTCCTTAGTCAAGGGGGACTATTAGGACGCGAATCGGCCGCGGCATTTAAGGAAATTCAACATTCCTTATCCTCCTATACGGAGAACTGGCTTACGGGCTACCTGTCTACGAGCCTAGTCCGTATACGCGCGCGAAATTGGGCGGGATATAGCATCAACTAAGATGGCTTATATCTCGGTCAATTAACATCGGATTTAGATGATTTTTGCTGCGTTCTGCAAGAAAAGAGATGGAAATAATACGGTGAAAATTTGGTTTAGGTAGTATTTGTTTTGGTTGCGTGATTGCTGTTTGCCACCGATTTGGACATATATGTCAGGTTAGCTCAGTAGAGAATGAAAGTTTCACCCTAACCCTATGCCTATGCCGACGTCGCCGCCGCCCTCGCTATCCGCCTACTACGACTAGTAGAAGAAGAATAAGCGATTTACCGCCACTACGGCAAACGCTATTTCTTTAGACATAAGGACGTCTACCGAGCCCGCTAACGATAGACAATCGTTAAACATAACCTAGTCTATAAGGCTATCGTAAAGGTACTCCGGTCTATACTATAGACAAGGGTTATAATAGAACCGCGCGTAGAATAAGCTTTAGACTGCCGTACTAACTTTAAAGTGGACTAGCTGTCTAGAACGACATTCTACGATGTTATAATCTATTCTCTAGCTAGGGAAGGCGCTAGAGCTACGGCGTAATCGACTTTAGCGACAGCTAAAGTCGAAAAACGCCGAAAACACGCCTATTTAGGGCGTAGCTTCTAGCCGCTTATACTTAGCTAGGGAGGCCTTTTAGGGCGCGGAATAGCGACGGCATTTAAGGATATTTAACAATCCTTAAGCTACTACACCGAATAGCAGCTTATAGGCTATATATCGGTTAGTTTAGCGCGCATAAGGGCGCGCTCTTAGGCGGGTTTTAGATTAAATTAAAACGAGTATATCTCGGTTAATTTATACCGCTTTTAGATGATTTTTGCTAGAATATATACGTAAAGAGATAGAAATAATATAGTCTAATTTAGAAAGTATTATAGTGTTGTTTTATGCTACAGTATTATGTTTTATAGGGAAGCTTTAAATTTTAGATATATATGTTAATATAGATTACTCCTAGTAATAGAATCCACCCTAACCCTAAGATACCCCCCCCCCCCGGACCCCCCCCTCTCCCCCCGACCCCCCCCTAGTAATAGTAGGACCTACCGAAGCTAGGTAGACTATAGAATTGTAATAGAATATCCCGCGAGCACCTTAAAACCCCGCCGCTTAAACAGGGATTTCGCGTTATAATTTTGTAGGTATAGCACTACCTAGGCCGACTATAGACCTCCCGCTAGATCTACTAGATGCTAGTGCTTCTAAAGCACGCTACCGGACCCGGATCTAGGACCTACACCTCTCCTAGCTAGCTAGGATACGCCGAAAACTCACCGAAGGGTAGGAAGCTATATAGTAAGAAAACGGGTCCTATATAGGTTCCCGTTGGCTTTCTACGCTACTAACGAGTTAAGACGTAACCCTTAGTAATGCCGACGTCGCCGCCGCCCTCGCTATCCGCCTACTACGACTAGTAGAAGAAGAATAAGCGATTTACCGCTACTACGGTAAACGCTATTTCTTTAGACATAAGGACGTCTACCGAGCCCGCTAACAATAGACGATTATTAAACATAACCTAGTCTATAAGGCTATCGTAAAGGCACTCTAGTCTACACTATAGACAACGGTTATAATAGAACCGCGCGTAGAACAAGCTAGACTAGTCGTTAGGTAGGTGTTAGGTCGTCCCTAGTCGATACTAGACCTAACACCGACACCCCCCCGGAGCCTACCTAATACAATCGCTTAGCATATTAGGTTATAGGGGTGTTACCCCGCATTAGGTAGAGGTTAGTGTCGAGGTAGTGTCGTAGGTACTCGCTGGGTTGTAATTAGGTCTTAGTTAGCATAAATCTTCCCTACATAAATGGAATAAGTGTCCTCCCTACGTATTATTATTATAGTGTATAATCATAGAGTAATTTTGCAAAATAGATTAATATTCAGTTTATATATCGTAAGGTTATAGTAGCTATCTAAGGCTTTTATTGCCTATTTAAGCTAAATTTAGCTAATAACAGTAGTCTCCTTAATTAGAAGAGGTGTAGAACTCCCTCTATCGGTATCCTCCGTTATCTCCTAAACCTCTAGATTGCAAGGAATCTCTATATTTAGTAGAGCGTAAGTAATTGTTATATCCCTCTTTACCTCCTTTATATCCGGATAGTCTTCTAGGAAGAAGGAGTCGCGTAGGCCGTAAACCTTATAGCGGGCGTCATTTATAGCTAGGATTAGGTGTTCCTTCTTAGGAGGATACTAGACTTATTAGTACTTATTATTAGTATAGGCACAATACGTATATAATCGCATTTCTCTCTAATACGAGTATAGACCTAGTAGTCTATATAGACCTTAAGATAGCGAATATAGTGAGGGTCCTATGTTGTATTAGGCTAGTCGCTAAGAGCATAGCGGCGTGCAAGGTCTATATAGCGCTTATATATATCCTAATTATGTCCTTATACTAGAAGCTAGCTATTCGAATTATATAAGGTAGGCATATTAGTCGTACTAACCTAGCCGCTACGTACACTATTAAGATTACGTATACGACTATTTAGCGTTACATCGATACTTAGGTTAATTCTAAAGGTAGTATTGCTAGTTAAAGATAATATAGTAATAGCGAGATATTGTAAGGTATAGAACTAGATTAGAGTAGAGGATTAGATATAATATAGATATATTAGAGGCTACTATATTGTCCTATTGTCCTATTGTCCTATTGTCCTATTTTCCTATTGTCCTATTGTCCTATTGTCCTAGGGTTATATTGTTATATTATTATATTATTATATTGTTATATATTTTTTTATCTGCCTAAAATTTTACATAGCATTATTATAGATTATTATTATAGAAGAGAGGTTATATTGACCTAGAGACTCTATCTATATGCCTACATCGTACGTCCTAGATCTATTAACATTACTAGCTATAAATTTAGTATAGTAATACTTTGCTAGGTACATGTCCTTATTCTAGATAGTAACCCTCTTAGCATGAATAGCATTTAGATTACAATCTATATAGTATATTAGCATAGAGTTAAATATATATTAAGTTTTCTTACTACCTTCTAAAATGCCTATAAGGTATGCCTTAGCCACCTCCTAAATTATACCTATAGTAGATGCCTAGAAGCGTAGCTTACTACGGCTAAGACTTCTAAACGGTAGGATATCTTCTATAATCTTACGAATAAGACGAGAGAATAGAAGCTTACGGATAAGGAGGTCGGCACTTTTCTAGTAGTAGCGGATCTCACGGAGAGCGATAGCTAACAACTATTAGCTATATACTGTAATAATAGACTGTAATAATATACTACCTAGCTTATATCTTCTCTTTATAATGTCTTTAGGACTAACTATCTTTCTAGGGCCTTTTAACCTAGGCTTAGTCTTACCTTTCCCCCTAGGCTTATTCTAGCGAGGGTTAGCTGGCTTAGTGCGAGCTATATTAGTAATATAGTAGTGTTATTAATTAGTGAAGGTATAATTATAAAAGAGGTAAGTAGATAGATATAAATATTAATTAGGAGCTAAAGTAATATATAAAATATGAAATGTGAAATTGTTATTATTATTGTTAATAATATAACAATTACTAATACTTTATAACGATAATATGTATTTATAGCATAAGTAACTATTAACAACAATAGAAGTTATTTATGATAATAATAATAACAAATTCACATTTTATATTCTATACTTATAACCTCGTAGAATTTACTTTACCTTATATCCTCCTACTCCTTTATTCTATCTAACCTCTTTTGCTCTACTAAGTTAGATATTACTTAGCAATATCTAAATTTAGTTCCTACTATAGCATTAAGTTCTTCTCTAATTATTAAGGTCGAGTTAGATCTTAATATTAACAATTCTTTAGATCCTAGAGAGGTATTTATTATAGTATATTATTATAGACATTATCTAACAAGGCTAGGGATTTAAGACTAAGCTATAAGAAGTCACTTTCTGGATTTTATAGCGCGGACAAGGACAAACTTATAGAGGCCGCCCTACTAGATTTTAAGCTAGATTCTCTAGTAGGCTTAGCAATAGCCGCCGTGCTATTTAGTAGAGAGATATAGTAGCTTAGTAATCCGCTAAAGAGAAGGCTATTATAGCTACTAGAAATATAGATCGTAAAGCGAAATTAACTCTACTTAAGAAGCTAGCTATAGAGGGAATAGCCGAAGAGGTAATAAAGTAGGAGAGAATAGAGGAGATAATATAGAAGCGCTTTAAAGGCTAGTAGAGTAGTATATATTATCATAGAGTATTATTATATAACACTAATAGGGACTAGGTAAATAGCTTAAATCTAAACTTATAGAAGTCTATAAAAAGTAGTAAAGGATCCGTAAGGCTAACAATAGATAGTAGCATTAAGATGCTATTAGCAAAATGCGTAAAGAAGCTACTAAGAAAGACGAGGGATTTTACTTCCCTATAAGATCTACTAAATAGCTCTATAGTAAAGAAGGCGTTGTTAAGAAGCTCTAGCGCGATATTTATAAGCAAGGCTATACTAAGCTTATAGTAGACGAGGGAAATAGCGAGATAGCTAAGAAGGAATAGGTCGATTTCGTCTAGGGAATAACTCCTAAGGAGCTAGTAATAGTCTAAGATCTAGTATAGTAGTATATTAATCATAGTATATAATTATAGACCTCTACTAACAAATGCTAGATAACGTAATCCGACGCCTCTACCGGAGTATTTAGGGAACGTCGATCTTAAAGTTAAAGGATACGTTCCCTACATTAAAGGCGACAACGATAACGAGTATAAGGAGGAGGTCGAATTCGATAATAATAAAGTTAAGGAAGTATAGAATATAGTAGAGGTCGATGAATATAAGGTTAAAGCTAAGGGCGATAAGTAGGAAGAGTTAGATAGTAACTCTAAAGAGGATATTAGTGAGGTTATTAAGGATAATAATAATAATAATAATAATAATAATAATAATAAGGAAATAGAGGATAAGGACGAGGAAATAGAGGATAAGGACGAGGATAAGGAAATAGACGATACTAAGTAGAGGTGGAAATTTTCACTACACTGTATTTTAGATTCTAATTCGTCACTAAATTAACTAATAACATTAACGATTAAACGCTAGTGCCTATCCTACTAATTAAAAGTAGCTAAGGTAACTAAGAGTAGTAGAGATTTTAAAAAGACAATAGGTAATCGCTAGATTCTACACATAACGAAAATTCTACTATCTTTACGTTATATAATTATAGCGTATAATTATAGCGTGTAACCTACTACTTTATTTAAAATGTTAGACTTTAACGAAGACTTACTTAATTTAGAGCTACGACCTACTCCGACCCCTAAGATAACTTTAGGCCGCCTTCCTCCTCTACTCGAACCTTTCTAATTCATAGCTACTTATATAATATTAATAAAGTCCCGCGAAGTACTCTACTTAGTTAAATGTCCACTGTTTAACTCTAAGTAAAGAACTAAGGACTAACCTATAGCTTAAGCATAGTACAATTAGTAGACTAAAACCTTGTAGGCAACTACCTCTAGCTTTAATAAAGCTTATAATGCTCTAAGCTAGAATTCCGAAGCTCGAACTAGTATTATCTAGTCACAGTTTAGAGAAGCTACTCGGCTTTCTACTAGTTAGCTATTTATATACTACCTACGCTATAGCGATGCTCTTACTTATCCTACTCCTAGTAGTATTAGTAATAAGCATCTATTAAATCACTATGCCTCGAGGCGATGTAAGAACACAATAGCTTTTAAGTACTAACGCTTAATTGCTTAAACCTTACTCGCGCAACTTAAGTCTTATACTACTTAAGATGTAATTGCTCCTACCTACTTAAGTAGTCGCTTTAAGGCTAAGCTTATTAGGGTGTTTATTGATTACAATTAGTCCTTCTATATAGTTAAACGTAAGTCTTTTTAAAGGTTTCTACACTTCCTCCGTTAAGGTATATCTATTCCTAGTCGAACGATGTTTTTATAGATCTTCTAAGAGCAATTTAATACTATCTAGCGGAATCTACACGAAGATCTCCCTCGTAGTATAAAGGTTTTAATAGCTCTTAATGGTTAGATAGTAAATAACTACCTTAGCTTTATTAGGATTAAGGCATACTATGTTAATAACTAATGGCAACTACGGGAGATTCTACTTAACTTTATACTAGTTAGAGGTTAGTATACTAGAGAAGCACTAGGTACTAAGTTACTACGTGTATTATAAGAAAGAAAGCTTAAAGTATAATTACTTACTATTACTACCGATAATACTACTAACAACAACACGCTTCGTAGTGCTATATAAAGAGGACTATAGGATAAGAAGATATCCTAGAAAGTACACGAAAACGTAGTTCTATGTCTTATATATATTATTAACCTTATAGTATAGGACATCATTAAGCACCTCCGACTTACTATAATAGAGAATAACGAGCTAGCTCTAAAGCTATAGAAGCGCTATGTAAGAGTAATCTAGTTAACAATTTCTATGCTAAACTCATTACGAAAGGTACGTTAATATAATTATAGTATATAATCATAGTATATTATTATAGACTAAGACATCGAATAGCTCCGAGCGATCTATATTACGATTAACCGATCTCTATAGCGATTTAAACGATTTTAGGCACTTTAAAAAGAGCTACTACTAAGGCAACGACTAAACGTTATTCGTAATATAAAGATAAGATAGAACTTAACATTCGATATATATAAGCGAGCTCTTAAGCTATAACAATATATTAATACGTAGCTAGATTAGGAAATTGCTTAGTAGGGCCCGAAGGCTTTAACTACTAATAAGGATTACGAAGATGTCGATTAGCGGGACCTTCGGCGACTCCGAATAAGCTACATAGAGTAGTTACACCTCTCTCTACTTACGAAGATACTAGAGAATTTTAAGACAGTAATAAACGCTCTTAGCGAGTTAAATTAGCTAACTATTTAATACATCTAGTAGATGTATAACCGCCTATTCGACTTTCTTAATGATATAACAGTAGACTAGAAAGATAGCGACGACACTAATAACAATTCTTCGTGGCCTAATATTGTTATTATAGCTACTAATTAGGGCAGAACTAAGCTTTTAAAGTACTATTAACGTACGGATAAAGACCGAGGCTTTTTATTTAACTATGCTACAATTCTCGATCTAATATAAAAGCTTACGGCTTATGAGGTTTTTATCACGGATGATTATTATAGTTCTGTACTAATAATTTACCTAGGATAGTACTTAGGAGTACTCCGACAAGATTATATACCGTAAGCAATTCTTACAATATCTAGAGCGATACGATGAGCAAGTAACAGGTCCTACTATACAACGCGAGTATATAAGCTCTCTAGTAGTAAGCACTAATTAGCTATAGTTTCGAAGGCTAGCTTTAAAGCTAGTCTCAATAGTTGCTTTTCCTTCGTTATCTCCTCGACCTAGTGTACTCTCTAGCCGTAGTTTAACATTACACGAAGAAGTTCCTTATACTACGAGAAGTGAAGGCGAAGACTACCTTAGTACACCTATACTCCGCGAGCTTAACAACTTCGACATCCTTCTATAGTAGTATATAAACGAGAAGACCTATCCTCGTCTAGTATAGGTAGCTAAGGATATTCTAGCAATTCTAATTGCTAGTATAGGTGTTAAGCGTGTCTTTAACACTATAAAGGATGTAATTAGAGACCGTCGGCACAATCTTCGTGTATAAGCAATTAGGCAGATCGTTATTATAAAGTATACTATATTAAATAGTAGAGGCTTAGATAATACTAGCTTATAGGCTTTAGACTTGTCGTAAGACGAAGAAGAGCCCTTTAACGAAGTAGACGACTTATTTAACCTCCCTATAATAGTATATGTCTCTAATATAAGCGAGGATACTTTAGAAGAAGATAAGGACTATAATAGTAATAATGAAGTTAGTAGAAGGTATCTAAAGCGGCGTCGCGTTCATAATGAGAGTTAGCTCGAATTTAACCTATCCTCCTAGACCTATAATTATTTACTATAATAATACGTGAATATACTTCTAACTTTTAGTTTTTAATAATAATACTAATGTTCTAATGCATACATAGATAAATATGTTGTAATTAAGGTTCATAATGCGGGGTATAACCTAATACAACCCGTTTAGGTTGTAATAGGTTATATTAGGTTAGGTATAGGCTAGTACAACCTACCTAGAACCTAACACCCCCCTAACCTAGGGTCCGTGCGACCTAACACCCCCCTAACCCTAAGCCTATACGACCTAGAACCTAACCCCTACCTAAGTTAGGTTAATACCTACCTAACGACTAGCCTAGAATAAGCTTTAGACCGCTATACCGACTTTAAAGTGGACCGGCTATCTAGAACGACATTCTACGATATTATAATCTATTCTCTAGCTAGGGAAGGCGCTAGAGCTATAGCGTAATCGACTTTAGCGATAGCTAAAGTCGAAAAACGCCGAAAATACGCCTATTTAGGGCGCAGCTTCTAGCCGCTTATACTTAGCTAGGGAGGCCTTTTAGGGCGCGAAATAGCGACGGCATTTAAGGATATTTAATAATCCTTAAGCTACTACACCGAATAATAGCTTATAGGCTATATATCGGTTAGCTTAGCGCGTATAAGGGCGCGCTCTTAGGCGGGTTTTAGATTAAATTAAAACGAGTATATCTCGGTCAATTTACACCGCTTTTAGATGATTTTTGCTAGAATATATACGTAAAGAGATGAAAATAATATAGTCTAATTTAGAAAGTATTACGGTGTTGTTTTGTGCTATAGTGTTATATTTTATAGGGAAGCTTTAAATTTTAGATATATATATTAGGGGTAGATTATATTAATACTAGTTCGTATATATAATAACCTACTTATAGTAGTATAAGGATAGCTCTCGATTAGTATTACGAATAATACTTTAGGAGGGAAAATCCCTTAGCCTCTATATAGCTAGACTAGAGGCTATACGCTTAGGCTATCCGAAGCCGGCTAGACCCTAGATCCTTATACCTAATTAGAAGCCTATACCTTATCCCTAAAAATACCTATAACATTACCTTCTCCTCTAAGCTAATGTCCTTAGTAGCTAGCCTTAATAAAAACCTATTAGCCTTTATAGCTACTATAGGAAAAGAGTGTCTAGTATTACTACTTCACCTACTTACGTCCCTTATGTGATTTTTACGCGAACCGTATGCGATTAGTGAGGTTATCGCGGCTTTATCGCTTCTAGAAAGGTAGGTAATGTGCGCTTTATTTAGGCTTTATTTAGGATTTTTGCCCCCTTAGGTCCTTAGTGCTAGGATTGCCTTTATTACGCAGGGTAATAACAATAAACACGGCTAATATATCTTTCTACGACGCGCCTATACTCCTTAACTTCGTTAATAACACCTATTACGTATACCGCACCTTTCTCGCCTAGTATTATAGTCGCCTTTAGTAGACCTTAATACATTACTACTACTACTCTTAGTATAGCTCCCGACTATAATTTTAGCGCCCGAGTCGTTAGCGACATAACTGCGCCCTACGTAGCTACTTATATACGCTACGTATACGAGATTGCCCGCTATAGTATTATCTGTAATAAACTAACTCTAAGGAGGTGTAGCTACTATACTTCTAGGAATAGGTCCTCTTATATACTAGTAGGATATCGCTTTCTCTAAACTCCCTTAGTAAGTCGTCTATTTCCTTAAAGTCCTCTTCTTTTATCTATAAGCTCTTATTCTTATTATACCCTTCCTATTTAAGTAGGTATTCTTTCTTTCCCGCGCGTATAGTGCGCTTAGTAAGGATTTTCTCTATATACTAAACTTATTCTCTATCTTCTACTAACTCTAGGGCCCTTATATTTAGTAGTTCTTCTCCTTCCCTTAGGTAGAAAGGCTCTAGTAGAGACATATAGAATACATTGTATACGCGATAGGAGCTTAGTAGCTATAGGCGATATGCCTATAAGTTAATTACTTCTTTAACCCGAAAAGGGCCTACGAATTTATCTATTAGCTTCCTACTTAGGGCTTTTAGCTTAAGGTTCTTTATATTTAGCTATACTAGGTCTCTTAGCTTAAACCTTATTAGAGTATACTTTCTATTATAGTACCGGGTTTAATACTCTACTGCGGCTTATAGGCGTTCTTAAAGCTTTACTCGTAATACGTACATATCCTACACTTATCGTACTACTACGGGTACCTCCCCCTCTAGCCGCCTATCCTTAGGTAGGTTATAAAGGATTAGGTGTTTCTTAAGAATAGCATAAAATAGTGTTTTTTTAGTAGCTATATACACTAAATTATTGTATGTAAACTTAGCTATATAAAGTAGGTTAGGCTAGTCTTAAGTATATTCTATAGTAAAGATACGTAGGTAATGCTTAAGCGTCTAATTCTAGCGCTCTATTTAGCCGTCGGTTTACGGATAGAACGCCGTGCTTAACCTACGCTTTACCTACATCTAGTAGTAAATCTCTAACTAGAACTAGCTTATAAATAGCGTCCCTCTATCTAATACTATCCCTTTCTACGCTCTATATTTATATATAATATACTTAAAGTACACATCTATAAAGTCTTTAGCTGTCTATATTTCTTTTACTAGGATATAGAGCGCTATCTTTAACAATCTATCGTAGATTACGAGGATTATATTATATACGCTTCTATTGTAAATAGTAGGGGGTAGCTTTATAATGAAGTCTAGTATAACTTCTTTAAAGATATTAGAAGGGATAGGAAGGGAAGATAGCTTACTATATAGTATATACCTTAGAGCTTTTAACCTTTAATAGGTACTATAGCTCTTTATATACTTACGTACTTCTTAATCTAATAAGGGCTAGTAGTAGTATCTACTAATTAGATTATACGTTCTTACTACGCTATAATGGCTAGCTATACGAGAGTTATAGTGCTAGTATAAGATTTCTTATCTAAGGCTAGGTTCATTTAGAATATATAGCCTACCCTTATATATAAGGGTTCTATCTTCACGTTTACGCTATACTAGCGACTTCTTACTGCTTCGGGTACGCCCCTCTTACTCTAGATCGGCTATACGCTTAATTATAAAAGTATCCTTCTACTAAAGTATATAGATAGTCTATAATAGGGAGGTATCTCCTACTAATATAAGTTCGCTAGTAATAAGAACTCTTACTACTATAGTAGGCTTAGTCGTTATAGTTATAGCTACAGTTATAGGTTACGATATATAGTCCATTAAAGGGCTTAGGTAGAAAGGTAGCGTTTAGTTATGTATATACGGTTTCTACGACTACGAGGTTTCTAAGGGTAGTAACTAACTAACGAGTGTCGTCGACGAGCGTATACTATTTACTAACTACCTCGACTAGGAAGATACCTACACTGCAACAATAGTGATTTAGTGCTAGGGGTAGTGCCTTGCTATTATTATCGAGTAGTGTTACGGCAGCTATCGAACGAGTAGCTCGTTATTAGTTATATTAGGTTTATTAGGCTTATTAGGTTTATTAGGTTTCTTTAGTATTCTATAGCCGTTATTGTAGCACTATACGAGGACACTAGGACAAGACCGCCGCTATCTCTTAGGATTTAAAGTTTTTTTATACCTCCGAGGACGATTTCTAGTATACACGGAGCACGACGAGTTTCGTAATAGAGAATTAGTTAGGCATCTAGAAGACCCCGATAGGAGCGGCTATAGCTACTCGATTTAAACGATGTTCGACACGAGTATTAATTAGGAGTTTCTAACTCGTAAGAGTTATCTATATAGATAGAGAACATAGTAACCCTAGACCCGGAATAGACCTAGGTTTAGAAGTAGCGGAAGTGAACGGAGACGACGACTAATGCGGAAGGACTAAGCCTTTATAGATAAAAGGGCTAAAAGTATACGATATAGCGTATAAGGGCTATCTAGATTTAGCCTAGGTACTACGTAGTAGCATAGAGTTCACTAATAGTTTATTTAAATACTAAGGTTAATCCTACTACTATTCGAAAATATCTTAGTAGTACTAGTTCTTTATTCTAAGAGGATGTCGATGTTGCCGGAAGAGTTCGGTGCTAGATAAAGATTTTCTAAATTCCGTAAAGCTACTTATTTAGTAGTAAGTAACGAGTCCGAGGACAAAGGAAACGTTATAATAAATATCGGCCTTAATCCGGAGAGTACCTCTTCCCCTTAGCTAATACCTCCTTCTATAGAGGAGCGTACGACTCCTTCGAACCTACTAAAGGACGAGGAACGGACTCCTCTAATAGCTAAAGGTTTAGTATCGATATAATAGGGAGGGTAGCCTTTTATAGTGTAGATAACCCTACTAGCTCCTAGCCCTAGGCAATAAGGTGCTCCTTACTTCGACAGCTATAACGTTACGGAGTTTATAGAAGAATAGGAGACCTTTATTCGATCCTATAATCTTTCTAAGGAGGTTACTATTCGAAGGTTACCTTAGTATTATAGCGTTAAGATCCGTAGATAAGTGAAATCCTATCTTAGTTAGGCTTCGAGAGACTAGGTTAGTCTTAAGAAGGAGATAAAGCTTAGTTTCGAGGATAAGGACTCGGATTACCTAATAACGTCTCGTACTTATCTCGAATAACTAAGGGATACACCGAGGGAGACCTTCTCTAATATACTCTAGTACTATAGGATGTTTAGGAAGACTACTAACGCTCTAGGTAAGACTCGACTCGATATTATTACGAGGGGCACGTAGTTCACCGAAGGCCTTCTAGCTAATATTCGTAGTTACGTTAGAGTAAAGAGTAGTATAGATGTAAAGCACCCCGACACCTTTAAGGATTTTCCGAGGATCTACTATTTAGCTAAAGAGAAGATCTCTAAGATACGACGACTCGAATCCTTTTAGTCGGTTCGTAAGGAGCGCGAGAAGGTTACGGCGGCTATTACTAAAGAAAGCACTACTCCGCCTCGTGTCTCTAACTTTTCTACTAAGGCTCTAACGAATACTCCTACTACTACCCCTCCTTCGGATTCGAGTATATAGGCTCTTTATAAAAGAATAGACAAGCTATCGGTCTAAGTCGTATAAGTAATAAATAGCTAGTCTCTTCCTATAGGACTACCTCGTCTAGCCCCTATTATGTATTAACCGTCTAGATTTACACTAGCGACTAGTTCGAATACTATTCCTCTCGGTCCTCGTAGGTGCTAGTACTATAAAAAGGAAGGTTACTCTCGACCTAATTACCTAGAGCTTCGAAAGCTTATTAATCTTAGTCTCCTACATTTAGAAGGTAATAGCTTAGTTTAGGGAACCACGGAGAACCTATAGCGTCTAGTTAGTCGTCTAGTAAGACGTAATAAGGGAGCTACTTAATTATAATAAGAATAGGTTAAGGCTAGACTCCGAGCTACGGGGAAGTTAGTAGTTAATAACCTAGACTATAAGATGCTAACTATCGACGATAATTCTAAGGATAAAGTGTCTAAGTCTATTTAGTATAAGGATTTCTACCTAGAGGATCTAGTTAGGAGGGATAATAACGATAATAACGACTTCGTTAAGGAAGTTCCGGTTATAGCTACTACTTAGCTAAGTACTACACCTCGCGATGCTCGAACGGATAAAGGTAAGGGTCCTACTAATAGGGTTACTAAGGCAGGTCCTTCTAAACCGTCCTACGGCGTTACTAAGTCCCTTCGTACTAGTACTTATCGTCTAGTAGCTATTACTAATGTTCCGGAAGGTATAACTATTACTAGGTCTCGTTTAGCCACCGTTAAAGCCGTCGCTAAGACTAAGGAGGAAGACGCCGATATAGAGGATCTAGTCGCTAAGGAGGCTCCTCGACCTATAAAGCGTATTCCTCGCACTAAACGCTTCGATAAGGTTCTATAATAGGTTACTAATCCGTAGTAAGCTATATAATCCTTGTTAAACTCTAATATTATAATAAGGATAGGGTCTCTCCTCGGAATCTTATAACCGCTATCTAAGATCTTTTATCGAAGGTTCGATAACCCTAATCTTCCTAGTAATAACATTCCCGAGCTCTTCCGCCCTCGTGCCGAGGTGAATCTAGTCTAATAACCGGAGGAATTCGTGAATCTCGATCCTAATATAGATATAGATTAGAAGGGAGCTTCTACCGATTTAATAACTATCGCTAGTCCGAGGTTAATTACTAGTCTTAGGTATAATACGACTACGGTTCGTACGCTTCTCGATAGTAGTGCTAAATGCAACCTTATATCGTTAAGGTTAGCTAAGGAACTAGGTTTGCCGATCTAGCGAGATGTTAAGATTATTATAGATAGTGTAACAGGTATAGGCTCTTTCTCTAGGGCTTATATTAATGTGCCCGTTAACGTTAGAGGTGTCGTTATCTATACGTATTTCTTATTAACTAGAAAGAGGTTAGAATACGTTATTCTAGGAAGGCCTTTCGAACGTAAGTCTCGTCTTATTTCTTAAAATATAGATAATAGTTCCTAGTATAGGACGATCTAGTCGGCTAACGGTTTATAAAAGGTTACCTTTTAGGGTGCGAAATTAAGCGGACCGAAGAATAGATCTTTCTACGAGTTAACGAGGTTATTAAGGTCTTTAAACGATTAGGCGGCATCGGTCCCGGCTATAATGTTACGTAAGGAGAGCCGGGATATCGACTAGGAGTTTCGGTTCCTATTTCTTCTTTATAGGTTACTTATAGTTCGGATCTCCCTATTTCTTATATTAATAATAGGTGCACGGATTTAATTCTTTATAAACTACTAGAAAACGACAAAAACAATTCTCTACTTTTATAGGTTACTTAGGATAAGGGAGTACGTATATTTAAGAGAGGTATAGGAGAACGGGAGGATTTCCTTTTTAGGAATAGCGCAAAAATTCCTAGATCTAAGCCGGGCTTAGAACTAGTATTGCTAGAGATTTGCCGAATTCGCTATATAGCTAATGTTCTATCCTCTAGAGGGGAACGGCTAGCTAACCCGCTATATAGATGTTTTTAGTTTATGCCGTCATTAGAGGACGATAGTGTGCCTCGGATCTCTCGAAAGAATAATATCTAATTAATGCTTACGGCTGTACGGCTTAGAATACGTCGAGCCTCCCGTAGAGTGCCGAGGGTAGGGGTAAATACCTTATATAAAAGGAAGGATAAGAAGGTTCGGCTAGTAGATACTTCGATCTTAGACGGTTCTACACCTAGAGGGGTAAATACGTAGCGAGAATAGTGCTTAGCTCGTAAAGCATTACGACCTTTCCGGTTAGCGCTATATAGTTACCTACTTATTGCTAAGTTTTCCGATATTAAGGAGCGATCGCGACTTACACCCGAGAGAGAGCGTAAGCTTATTATTAGTTACGAAGTTACTCTAGCTAAACGGGAGGTATTAATATAAGTACTCCTAAACCGAGAAGCTATTCTAGCTTAGGACTTCTCCGAGATTAGTACGGTAAAAAGTAACGTTACGCCGGCGTAGTCTATTAGGACTATAGACTACACGCCGTAGTAGGAACCTAGTTTCCCTATTCCGCGATCCTTAATAGGTATCGTAGTAGATATAGTAAAAGAGAGGATTACGAACGGGCTCCTTAAGCTAAGTTATGCACTGTATAGAAATCCCTATTTCCTAGTTAAGAAGAAGGATACGAATAAGTATCGGCTAGTTAATGCGGCGATAAGTATTAATCGCGTGACGATTAGAGATGCTAACCTCCCTCCTTCCGTAGATAAATTCTCGGAGTCTTTTACCGGTATATATATCGCCTTACTCGTAGATTACTTTTCCGGATACGACTAAGTCCCCCTTACGGAGGAAAGCTATAATATTACCTTATTTATGACACCTATTAGACTCGTCCGACAGATAAGACTTCCTTAGGGAGCGACGAATTTAGTTACGTAGTTCTATAGGATTAACGACACGATTCTACGGGATTAGATACCTTATAATGTATAACCTTTCGTAGACGATAACGGGATTAAGGGACCTCGTACGGATTATAATAGAGAGGAGTCTTTTCCTAGTGTTAGACGTTTTATGCTCGAATATATATAGACGTTAGACTATACGCTTACCGACATAGAGAGAGCTAGAGTTACTATTTCTAGTAGAAAGTCCTAGTTTCTATAGTTAGGTCTTAAGGTAGTAGGGTTCGTCTATAATTCTAGAGGACGTTATCTAGACTAGTCTAAGATCGTTAAGATTATAGAGTAGCTGCTATATAAGAACGGTACGGAGGTACGTACTTTCCTTAGTATCTGTATATATTACCGTATATAGGTTAAGGATTTTACTATCGTCGCCCGGCCGTTATATTAGCTACTTCGGGCTAGTATCGTTTTCGAATAGACTAAGGAGGTATAATCCTCTATAAACGTACTTAAATAAGCACTAACTTCTGTACCCGTACTTACGTCGATTAATTATAGTAAATAAGCCGGATCGATTATCTTAGCTATAGACGCTAGTTTAATAGGTTAGGGTGTAATCCTTATATAGGAGAGTTCGGAGACTAAGAAGAAACGTTATATCGTTCGTTTCGAATCTAGTATATAGTCTAAAGCTAAGAAGAAGTATAATACTAGTAAGAGGGAGTGCCGCGGTGTGCTTAAGGCACTATAGAAGGTCCGTTCGTATCTTTATAGAGTCCTATTTATTATCGAGACTAACGCTAACACCTTAGTAGTATAACTTAATCGATCCGCTACTAATCTTCCTAGTTCGGTTACCGCTCGGTAGATTACGTAGATACGCTTATTCGCCTTCGACGTTCGACATGTTCCTAGCAAGAAAAATAGAGCTACTAATAGGCTTTCTCGCCGCCTACGAGGTCCGTCGGACAATGATAATAAGGCACATAATATAGACGTAGACGACTTAATCGATTCCGAGCTATTTTACGTATCTATTCGTCCTCTCTAGGTAGATAGGAGTAATAAGCGAACTACTCTAGTTCGCGAGGAATATTTAGCAGAATCGTAAGACATTGCCGACTATCTTATAACGTTACGACGACCGCCACATTTAGACACATCCGAATTTATTAAATTTAAAAGGAATACGTTAATGTTCCTTATTAATAATAGTCACCTTTTTAAACGTAGTTAGAGGTTAATGCCGTTACGCCGCGTCGTCGATATAGAGGACTATAGAGATAAGATTATTAAAGAGCTTTATAACGGAAGTAGTTATAAGGGTCGTAAGGGTACTTAGAGAAAGATTGCCGACCGGTACTAGTAGAAGACGCTATATGCTAATATTCGTCACTACGTAGCTACGTACGACGAATGTTAAAGAAGAGCGCTTTTACGAGAAACGGAGGAGCTACATCCGAGTAGCGTCTCTACCCTTTATACGAAGTAGTACGTCGATGTCGTTTATATACCTATATCGGAAGGATGTTAATATCTCGTTATTACTCGGGAGGCTATTAGTTCATAGCTAGAGGCTAAGGCACTACATAATTCCGATAGTAAGTCCGCTGCGAAATTCCTATACGAAGAGGTTATATATAGGTTTAGCGCTATTAAGACACTAGTAGTAGATAGAGGTTCCGAGTTTAAAGGGTTAGTATACTCTCTCGCTAAGTAGTTTAGCATAGATTACGTCGTTACTTTAGCCTATAATCTACAATCTAATAAGGCTAAACGAGGGCATCCGAACATTATAGATAGCCTTTCGAAGATTACGGGTAAGGACAATAGCTAATAGGTTTAATATCTTACTTATGTCCTATAGGCTGAACGGTTAACTGTTAATAGGATCACTAGTTAAATACTATCGTTACTTATGTTTAGGACCGACACTATCCTTCTAGTAGAATTCGATATTTATAGTTAGCGAATATAGGATTAGTCGTAGGTTCGCACTATAGAAGAGCTTATTACCGCTCGTGCTCGATAACTTAAATAGAGGGATAAGGATCTTTAGGAGACGTAGGATCGTATATATCGTCTTCGTTAAGAATATAAAGAGGTATAGGATCTACGTCGCCGGATTTAATATAATAAGCTTAAAGTTGACGATATCGTCCTAGTCTATAATACTTATTATAAGAAGATTCGATAAGATAAGCTTAAGAACAGGTAGCGGGGCCCGTATCGCATTATTAAAGTTCACGATTTAGGTTTATATAAGATTACCGAGCTAGATAGCGTCGAGGTTCGTAGTATATATACACGTCGGAGATTAAAGAAATACTTATCGGTAGATAAGGAGTAAGTATATATAGTAGTACTTCGTTACGTATTAGAATAAGAACCTGTCGTCGAGATTACACGTCTAGAGGGCTTTAATCGCGACAAGTACGAGATTATAGAGTAGCTTTAGTGTCTAGGTTAGACACTAGGGGGAGGGGGTAGGGTTAATAAAAGGGGGATTTTTATTATATATATAGTCGGTTACAACTATTATATACATATTACGTCGCTACCGTTAAGGGTAGTAGATCTAACGAGGTATTAGAACGGATAAACGGTAAGGTAAAAGGTTTCCTTTATTGTTTCTATTCGTAGTACCTAGATTACTTCCTCGAAGCACTTCTACGTTTCCTTAGTTCCGAATTCGATTTCTTTATGTATGTTTACAGAGGTTCTATATAGTAAACGGTGTAGTAAAAGGACAAAGAGGAAGAAGGTATAAAGGTGCTATATAAACATATAGTGCCGCCGTATATAGCGAATTATAAGAGGTATAGCGCTTATTAGATGCACCTATATATAGATGTTACTGTAGTAGAGCTAGTGTTGCCGCGCGAAAATTTTCTAATATAACCCCTCGATCTCCTACACCTTATAGAAACCTACCTTTTATTTCCGTAAGATAACATATCTAACGAAGCTCTTAGAAGGTCTCCTTTTCGTAGCAAGACGAGGCTATAGCGTTATTAGACAAGAGCTACGCTATTTAATCGTAATCCCTATCGATAGCTACGGGTTTTATAGCCTTATAGCTTTTACGCTATATAGGAAGGTAGAGGTTAGCCTAAGGCTAATCCTACCTTAAGTGTAATAATCCTATCCGGCGATTCTAAGGTAATAAACGGAGGTAGTAGTTAGAACGGAGGAGTCGGAGTCTTTACGTATAAGGATAAGAGCTTTACGAATGCCGAGGAGGTCTTAAAGTACGCCTATAAGTGTAACGATAATATCCGTATAGATTTCATCGCGTAGGTCCTCGGTATCGCTATAAAGGCTTAGAACTATATCGAGACACTTACCTACGACATTATCTATAGTCTCCTCGAGGGTAATATCGTCGCCTTAAGTAAGAAGGATTAGGAGGAGATATTTCCTAAGACTTATAGTATATACGAGAGAGTTAAGGAGAATAGGAACAAGAGCTTAGAACATTATAGCGCTCTCTAGCGTAGCGTTTCGGACTACGAGTAGTCCTACGAGCTCTATAAGGATTAGTACTCCGGTCTAGGGGATCGTTCTCGTTAGTAGTTTAACTATATCTCTAGGGGGGAAGACTTTCCGTTAGACTATTAATATAGTAGTTCGCGTAACTATTAAACGTGTTAGTACCCCGAAGAGCATCATTAGTTATAACGTCCGCCTATAAGACATTACTACTATAGCTAAATTAGTCGAATCCTCGAAGTAGCTAAGCGTTAAGGCACTTAATGTAAAGGAGCTTCGTATAGTCCGTAAAGGATAATTCACTAAGTATTTCGCCTAGAATAAGCTCGGTTTCTTATATAAGGTTCCCGCTCCGTCCTAGATTACTAGTGGCACCCCTACTACATCGTCTACTACTACGTTCGGAAGTCGTTAAGCTTCGGTTTCTAGTTATCCTAGTGTCTCTAACACTAACGCGGTGCGCATCACTAAAGCCGTAATATTCGTAGGAGAAAGTTCTCGGGTAAACCTCGGTAGTGCTAGACCTAAGCCGGGCTTAGGAGCGGCTACTCCCGTATAGGTTTTAAGCCGCTTACGTCGTTCTATACGTCTCCGTCTTAGTCGCTTAGAGGAAGAAGAAGAGGATAAAGAAGAGCTAGTCGAATAAGAGACTATTCCGTTAGTAGAGACTAGTCGTAAAGGTTCTCCTTCTAAGAAGCGTCGCTTTAACGAATTCGATAATAGTAATAGATAGTACGAGATACCCGATCGCTCTATTTCTACATTAGTTACTCCGTAGGACAAGGGTAAGGGCAAGGCTATTACTTCGTCGACTAAGAAGGAGTGTAACTACACTAGAGTCCCTCTAAGGGTTAAGGCCGAGTTTATCTCTAAGGAGCCGCTCTCTAATTCCGAACTCGCCGTCATTATAAACACTTAGATGCGTAAGGATTTAGCTACTAATGCGACCGTCTATTACTTATATACTCGTCTTCTAGCTCGTCGTCTATACCTACTTACTAACCTTAAGTACGAAGTTTTAGCTAGGCGTATTCGCTATTAGTATAACGCCTACTACGGGGGCACTCTAGACTTAATGCGTATATAGAAAGAGATAGCTAAGTAGCTTATTCCAACTTTCCGTGTCGCTCGCGAGTCTACTAAGCGTAGTGTTTTCAAGTATAAGTCTATAGTTATAGATTGTTACATCTCTAAGGATACGAGGAAGCTTATCCTCGACGGTTTCCGTAAGGGGCTTTACGACGAATAGGTTACTGACGGTAATATAGTCATTGACATCTTTAAATAGTAGGCCGAAGGGGATTCTCCTCTTATAGATATCTTCTACACTAAGATAGATATATATCTTTACTATTTCGGTCATTCTAAGGGTAAGAACTAGCTAGGGTAGTTACGTAATATATTTTACTCTCTCGGACAGTAGGCTATACGTATAGATCCTAAATACTATCGAGCATATATTGCTAGTTATCCCGATAAGCTTACTTAGTTAATTTCCTACCCTTACTACGCTAAATACACCGTCCCTAGAGATTATATATAGTTCCGTCACATTAACGTTAACCCTAGCCGCCTTACTAATAGGTATAGAGGAGATGCCGTCTAAGGTTCTATTAGTCTTAACGATAAGACGCTAAAGAATTATACTATCGTTATACCTAAGATGTATCACTATATAAAGGAGTAGGTTTAGGATATAAAGGCTCGTAAGGTTCTTACCGACGCCCTAGTTATTAATATCACCGATAAGCACTTTACGTAGGACGATATTAAGAAGTATAAGACCGACTAGGAGTTAATAATTTACAAGGCTAGTAACGTTTATATTACTATGCCTTATACCCCGCATAGTTCGACTAGTCCTACCGATTCTATTCGTCGCACTATGCTCCCTTAGTTCTGTAGGATTAGTGCCGATTACGAGACTCTAGAGTAGTTCGAGGGTAGTTCGTATAGCGAGCTTACTCTCGCTTACATATAGAAGCGCCCTAGTCCTAGGACTCCTTCTAGTAAGCTAAATATATACGGAAGTATACACTCTACTTTCCCCGCCGCTATTACTCTATAAATCGATAGTCCTATTAGTAACGCTCTAGTTAGCTATATTCGTTAGGACGATCCCGCCGTCGTCGAGGAAAGAGACATCCTATTAGGTAACGATCTCTAAGCTACTAAGGATCGTGTTAGGGAGATTCGTACGGAGATTACCGTAGCTATAGAGAAGGCTTAGGTCAAGGTCTAGTAGTATAAGAAGGCCTACTTTGTTAGTGCTCGTTCTTTCTTCCGTTATGCCGAGGAGGGCCTAGTCCCTACTACGAAGGATAACCCTAATCCTATTATAGTCGAGGGCGATAAGGAGGATATAGAGATAGGTTCTAATAAGGAAGGGGGGGAAGTAGATTTAGATTCTAAAGAAGAGGATAATAAGGGTAAAATAGATTTATTAGAGGATAAAGAGGAAGGTCTTTCTAGTAATAACTTAGAGACATAGCGTCGTTAGCGTAAGGAGGCGGAGGACGGAGCTACCGGCCTCGGCGAGGAGCTCGTTATTAGTAAGGGTCGTCGTCGTGTAGCTCGTCGTTAAGGACTCTAAGGCGTGTAGGTCGTTCGTGTCTAGGTTAGACACTAGGGGAAGGGGACGGTTATAGTAGGCTTAGTCGTTATAGTTATAGCTGCAGTTATAGGTTACGATATATAGTCTATTAAAGGGCTTAGGTAGAAAGGTAGCGTTTAGTTATACATATACGGTTTCTACGACTACGAGGTTTCCGAGGGTAGTAACCGACTAACGAGTGTCGTCGACGAGCGTATACTATTCACTAACTACCTCGACTAGGAAGATACCTACACCGTAACACTACGTAGCGTAGTACGTATAGTATGCATTCTATAGCACTAGCGGTTAGGCTAGATCCGCGTTCGTAACCCGTAGGCTATCGACCTACGAGTTCCGAGCTATACTCGGGGTAGGAGCTAATTCCACCGACAAGATACACCCTAGTAGTGACTAGATCTACTCCTAGTTCACTAGCTAAGCTAAGTTTATTCTAAAGGGTAGGGAGTAGTCTTATTAGCGCGTAGTTCTCTTTAAAGTAGTCTACTCTCCTCGAGGGCCTATCTACTAGGTTAGACTTACTAGGTATATACTCTACCTTAAAGTTAAAGGCTACTAGGTAGGACGCCTAGCGGGCCTAGCGCGGGTTTAGCTTCGCTATATCGCGTATACCTCGTAGGTTGTTATAGTCACTAAGGACTTATATTATGTACTAGGCCCCCTCGAGGTAGTAGCGCTATTACTTAAAGCAATATATAATTATATATAGTTCTTAGTTATAGATCTCCTAATTACGTTTAGCCCCTTATAGCTTCTAAGAGATAAAAGCGACTAGATGCTACTTACTATCCTCGTATAGCTAGGAGAGTATACCTACTACTATAAATATAGATATATCTATCTCTAGGCGTATTAGTAACTTAGGGTTATAATGTCGTAGGAGCGGCGTATCTATAAAGCGCTCTTTAAGCTATACGAAACTAGCTTCTACCGCTTCTAGCTAAGAGAAGGCACCTTAGTCTTTCTTTAGAAGATCTATTATCGGCGTAGTTAGCTTAGTATAATTCTAAATAAATCTACGATAGAAGTTAGTAAAGCTAAGAAATAACTAAAGTTCCTTAACGCTAGTCGGTCGAGGCTATCTAGAGATAGTTACTACTCTCGCTAGATTAGCGTAGACACCTCGCGTGTCTATAATAAATCCTAAGAAGGAGACCTACTTAGCTATAAAAGTGCATTTTAATAGGTTAGTATATAGCTTAGCCTATCTTAGGCGTTTAAGAATAGAGCTAACTACTCGCTAGTAGGTCTTAAGGTCCTTACTATAAGTATAGATAAGGATATTATTAAGGTACACTATATAGAGATAATCTACTAACCCTCTTAGGGTCTAATTAATATAAGTCTAGAAGGTAGTAGGCGTATTTATAAGTCTAAAGGGCATAACTAGGTACTTAAAGTAGCTATAGCGCGTTCTAAAGGCTATCTTCTACTTATCCCCTAGGCTAATACGGATCCTGTTATATATATCCTTTAAGTCTAAGGTCGTATAGTAATATACGCCTAATAGGCGATCTAGTATCTCCCCGATTAAGGGTAGCGGATAACGATCCTTAATTATTACTAAGTTAAGGCCCCTATAGTCTATATAAAGGCGGAGGGTACTATCCTTTTTAGGCATAAAGAGGATAGGTGCTCCTACTAGGCTTATACTATAGCGAATCTACTCTTTCTTAAGGGCATCTTTAAGGTATACTCGTAGTACTTAAAGCTCGCGTATAGAGAGGTTATAAAGCGGGCTATAAGGTAGCTCCTTACCTAGTATAATAGGAATTTAGTGATCTCCCTCCTTAGTAGTAGGTAGAATTTTAGCTATATTAGTGTTAAAGACGTCTTAGTAGTCTAATAATGCGTCTAGCACCTAATTTTCCTAAGAGGCACCGGCGATTTAGACGTAGGCGACGACTTCCTCTCCTTAGGGGTCGCTACGAACTACACCTAAGAAGTGTATATAACTCTCCTCTTACTCTAACTACTAGATCGTTACTATTTAGATACGTAACTCATCTTTAATGCCCTAAGCCTAAGTCTACTATCTATAGTCTAGCTATATAGCTTCTCTTTATAAGAAGAGATTGCCTAAAAGTAGCTCTAGTCCTTCTTTATTTACTCTATAAGCGATAGTTTTAACCTAGTAGGTTATACCTCGGTCGTCGGTAAGTACTACCTATATCTCGTATATAGCGTATATAGCTTTCCTTTCTAATGTTAGGGGTAGATTATATTAATACTAGTTCGTATATATAATAACCTACTTATAGTAGTGTAAGGATGGCTCTCGATTAGTATTATGAATAATACTTAAGGAGGGAAAATCCCTTAGGCTAGGCGCAGCTAGACTAGAGGCTATACGCTTAGGCCATCCGAAACCGGCTGGACCCTAGATCCTTACACCTAATTAGAAGCCTACACCTTATCCCCTGAAAATACCTATAACATCACCTCCTCCTCTAAGCTAATATCCTCAGCAGCTAGCCTCAATAAAAACCTATTAGCCTTTGTAGCTGCCATGGGAAAAGAGTGTCTAGCATTGCTGCTTTACCTACTTACGTCCCTCATGTGATTTTTGCGCGAACCGCATGCGATTAGTGAGGTCATCGCGGCTTTGTCGCTTCTAGAAAGGTAGGTAATGTGCGCTTTGTTTAGGCTTCATTTAGGATTTTTGCCCCCCTAGGTCCTTAGTGCTAGGATTGCCTTTGTTGCGTAGGGCAATAACAATAAACACGGCCAACATATCTTTCTACGACGCGCCTGCACTCCTTGACTTCGTTAACAATACCTATCACGTATACCGCACCTTTTTCGCCTAGCATTATAGTCGCCTTTAGTAGACCTTAATACATCACTGCTGCTGCTCTTAGTACAGCTCCCGACTATAATTTCAGCGCTAGAGTCGTCAGCGACACAACTGCGCCCGCGTGGCTACTTGCATGCGCTACGTATACGAGATTACCCGCCATGGTATTGTCTATGACAAACTAACTCTAAGGAGGTGTGGCTACTACACTTCTAGGAACAGGTCCTCTTATACACTAGTAGGAATCCTTAAAACGAGACCCGTATGCGACCTTGCTGATACCTTTAGGTTCCTATCGTCTTTAACGGGCGCGTCGAGCGCGTATACAGGTTCTACGATTCTTACACTAGGGCTGTCACTGCTAGCACCTTTCCTATTAGAAGGAGGGGACAGGATCCCACTATCCGCCGTATAGGATTAGCTCTTGCGCGTGCCCAGCGCACCTTGACCTAATAGCTAGAGAATTATAGGAGGATCGTAGCTCTCCGAGGCAATCTATTAGAGATGCCCACTAAAGTCCCTAAGTCTAGCCCTGACATAGAGAGGCTACAGCTGTTAGAGCAGAGGAGGATTACGGATGTTCTAGAGTACATAGCTATATAGGCCTTTAGCTACGTAAGTTCGCACCTTAATCGCGTCTAGATCGTATACTAATAGCTAGGATAGCCTAGACCCTTAGTTTTAGTGGTGGTGCTCCTAGTGGTGGCCCCTACCCTATGTTTAGGCCTAGCCCTAGAGGTTAGGGTAGTAGTAGAGGAGGTAGTGATAGAGGTGGTAGTAGTAATAGTGGCGGGAACGGAGCTGTAAGTTTACGCCTTCCTCGCTATTGTCTCGTAAGCTAACATCGTAGTATAGGATAGTAGTGGTGATAGAAATGGTGGTCCTAATAGGGATAGTGATAGTGATAGTAGTGGTGGCAGTAGTAATAAGAGCAGTAATGACAGCAGTAATGACAGCAGTGACGACAGTAGTAACGTTAGTAGCAGTAGTAGCGTAAGTTCGCACCTTCCTCGCTGTTTACTCGTAAGCTAATATCGTCGTTTAGGATGAGTCTAGTGAGGAGAGTGAGCCTATTAAAGGGGGTAAGGCTAGTAGGGAGGATAAGTTTAAGGAATTTAGTGAGGAGGATAGTGAGGTTAATAACTTAGGTAATTTAGATGTTAAGATACAAGATGAGTAGGCGCGCTTGTCAACTGCGACTCGGCTGCATAGAGCTAGCATAGCGTAGGTGTTTCTAGGGTGATTCTCGCGACGATACCCGGCTAGAAGGCCTATAGATGGAAATAGACAGTCTTAATCCTTAAGCTAATGTTCCTATTGCAGTTATAAAGCTAAAGTCTCTAGTGCTAAGCATTTCATTGCGAGCGTATAGCGGCATTCGTGCGAGCTAACTACAGTCTACGGCTAGGTCGCTTACTCTTATCTTGTCCCCGGCTATACTTATCGCTTTCTCTAAACTCCCTTAGTAAGTCATCTATTTCCTTAAAGTCCTCTTCTTTTGTCTATAAGCTCTTAGTCTCATTATACCCTTCCCATTTAAGTAGGTATTCTTTCTTTCCCGCGCGTATAGTGCGCTTAGTAAGGATTTTCTCTATAAGCTAAACTTATTCTTTATCTTCTACTAACTCTAGGGCCCTTATATTTGGTAGTTCTTCTCCTTCCCTTAGGTGGAAAGGCTCTAGTAGAGACATATAGAATACATCGTGTATACGATAGGAGCTTAGTAGCCACAGGCGATATGCCTGTAAGTTAATCGCTTCTTTAACCCGAAAAGGGCCCACGAATTTGTCTATTAGCTTCCTACTTAGGGCTTTTAGCTTGAGGTTCTTTATATTTAGCTATACTAGGTCTCTTAGCTTAAACCTCATTAGAGTGTGCTTTCTGTTATAGTACCGGGTTTAATACTCTACTGCGGCTTACAGTCGTTCTTAAAGCTTTGCTCGTAATACGTACATATCCTACACTTGTCGTACTGCTACGGGTACCTCCCCCTCTAGCCGCCTGTCCTTAGGTGGGTTTTGAAGGATTAGGTGTTTCCTAAGAACAGCATAAAATGGTGTTTCTTTAGTAGTTACATGCACTGAATTATTATATGCAAACTTAGCTATATAAAGTAGGTTAGGCTAGTCTTTAGCATGTTCTGTAGTAAAGACACGCAGGTAATGCTTAAGCGTCTAATTCTGGCGCTCTGTTTAGCCGTCGGTTTGCGGATGGAACGCCGTGCTTAACCTACGCTTTACCTGCATCTAGTAGCAAATCTCTAACTAGAAATAGCTTATAAACAGCGTCCCTCTATCTAATACTATCCCTTTCTACGCCCTATATTTACATATAACATACTTAAAGTACACATCTGTAAAGTCTTTAGCTATCTATGTTTCTTTTGCTAGGATGTAGAGCGCCATCTTTGACAATCTGTCGTAGATCACGAGGATCGCATTATATGCGCTTCCATTGTGAATGGTAGGGGGTAGCTTTGTAATGAAGTCTAGTGTGACTTCTTTAAAGATATTAGAAGGGATAGGAAGGAAGACAGCTCACTATATAGTATATGCCTTAGAGCTTTTAACCTTTAATAGGTGCCATAGCTCTTAATATACTCCACGCACTTCTTAATCTAATGAGGGCTAGTAGTAGTGTCCTACTAATCAGATTATACGTTCTTGCTGCCTAGAATGGCCAGCTATAGGAGAGTCATAGTCTAGTACAAGATTTCTTGTTCAGGGCAGGGTCGTTTAGAACGCACAGCCTGCCCTTATATAAGGGTTCCATCTTCAGCGTTTACGCTATACCAGCGACTTCTTTGTTGCTTCGGGTGCGCCCTTCTGTCTAGATCGGTTATACGCTTAATTGCAAAAAGCGTCCTTCTACTAAAGTGCATAGATGGTCTATAATAGGAGGTATCCTCACTAATGTAAGTTCGCTAGTAACAAGAACTCTTACTACGTGAAGTGGTGGAAGTAATGCATAAAGTATTATATCTTTGGCAGCACCATGGTTAGGCGGATCCAGCAGCCAAACCAGGTTGTCGACTCTACGAGTTCCGAGAGCTATACCGGTGGGGGGCTAATTCCACGGAGGGAAGATGCACCCTAGCAGTGATTGTGATCCACTCAGTTCACTAGCTAAGCTAAGTTTGACTTGCAAAGGGTAGGGAGTAGTCTTATTAGCGTTGTGTCTTTAAAGTAGTCTACCCTCCTCGAGGGCCTGTCTAATAGGTTAGACTTACTAGGTGTATACCACCTTAAAGCGGAAGGTCTAGGTAGGACGTCTAGCGGGCCTAGCGCGGTTTAGCTTGCCACATCGCGCATGCCCTCGTAGGTTATTATAGTCACTATGTACCACAAAGTTAGGCCCCCTGAGGTAGAAGTGCCGCCACTGCTTTCAAAGCAATATGCCACCAGTGGGTATAGTTCTTAGTTATAGATCTCCTAATTGGTGTTCAGCC
>JANZYI010000024.1:0-34034 GCA_033846785.1 Elsinoe necatrix | reverse complement strand
TGGTACTTTGGATAGTTTTGAAAATCCCATGAGACCGAATCTCGATAGTCACTCATGGATGTACCTGATGAAACAAGCGGTCTGAGTACCAGCCACCGCTTGTATCGTGAGACCAGCATTCTCAAGAGCTTCATACGCCACCTCCATAGTCATTCTTTGTCGGGGATCAAAAGACATGGCTTCTGTTGCTGTGATGTTGAAGAAAGCTGGTCAAAGGCGTAAGGATTTCCCGAGAGTATATATCCCCCTTATAAGGAATGACATTTTGTCGAGTTCCCTGTGTCTGTGGGTGATAGAATGATTCCGTATTGAATCGAGTATTTGTTTCAGAGTAGGCACTTTTGCCATCCTTCAGGAGATCCCAGAAACGGGATGGCGTAGAAGCGTCCCCGGGCAGTCTGCATGAAAGACCAATGATGGCGATTGGAGCATCAAGCTCCCTGTCCTTGTTGTGGGCATTGTTGGAAGTCTTTGGACCAGCCAGGAAACCAGCTAATCACTTTCTTGCGGACAATGGAAGAGCTCCTTTGAAAACCTAGCTGTTTCAAATCTTCTCAATGATCTCAACAATGACAGATGTTCCAAGTATGAGGAAAGTCGCATCAAGGCTGTCGCTTTGATGAGTAGAGATGCCCGTGACAGACCTGACAAATCATCGAATACAAATGATCTCGAGGATGTCATCACTCGGTTTCCGACGGAAATGTACTCAGAATGTTAGTCGTGAAGCATATAATTGTCACGTCACCTTGAGATGAGCTTAAAATCCCCGACGACGCCTCGTTTGCTGGATACCAATATGAGCACGACCGGACCGAGCCGGAGGTAGCAGTGTGGGAGAAGGGTATGACAGCAGGCTTTCTGACCATCACTCCCGGAGACTATATTTTCGGAACATAGCGTTTGCTCCTAGTCTGCTCAAGCAACAGTCGACCTCGAGGTGTGTAGAGTGGGATGAATCATCGTAAGAGGCATTCCCAGGCATTCCCGTACGTTCCCGTAGAGCCCCGAGCATTAGACTACAATCCCGTATAGGACCGTATAAGCCCGTGCATGCCCGTGGATTCCCATAGAGTCCCGAGCAAGTGGCGGGCCTATGCAATTGAGACAGTACGATACTTGTGGATGAACTGCATGGTCGAGGAATGCAGTCGGCCTTAATTTGTGTTGGCCGGGATCGAGTCCACTGTATCCCGTGAGTGGTTGTCGGTCTCGTCGAAACTCCGACGGTCACCATTGATGTCCTGGGCGAATAGATAAACGTTACATCTGCTCGATCGAAGCAGGTCTCACAAGATGAAGGCTGGTACCGCAAAGCCAGCAGCAGATGCAATGTCGACCACCGTCCTCGTCTTCGGTGATGCTACAGACTCTTGGGTGGACGGCTTAGACCAAGCTTACAAACAAGCTGCGTCTACACCATGGTTGAAAACATTCCTAGAACAGCTGACGGAACTGATCATTGTCGAGACCAAAAATCCCAGCCTGGACCCGACTCTGAAGGAGAATCTTGGACATTTTTCGACGCTCCAGGAGCTCAGTGACAGGTACCGGCATGCTAGCGAAAGATATGGCCTGGTGCAAGCTCTTTTGCTGCATACTGTACGGGCATGTACGCTGCTCCAGTGGGTGAAACGGGAGCCACAGCTGCTTGATCGGCAGAGCTCAACAGAATGGCTCGGCTTCTCTGGCGGACTGCTGTCTCTTTCGGCATTGGTAATCTCCAAAGATTTCGACTCGCTCTACAAAAACAGCTTGGACGCTGCACATCTGATCTTTCGGGTTGCCACTCTGGCGTCAGTCCGATCTCGGGCTATCGAGGATGAGTATGGACATTGGGGCTGGGCTGTACTTGGTATCTCGCCTGATGACCTCCGCAATGCTTTGGAGCACTTCCAGTCTAGTATCGGGATTCCTGCAACCAAACGGGCAAAGGTGGGAGTGATTGGCGAAGGCTTCAGCACCGTCATAGGACCACCTTCTGTTCTGGCAAAAGTGATGAAGCAAAGTCCTGCGATCAAAAATCTGGCAAAAAATGAATTGGAGATAAAAGCGCTCCAGCATACGTTGGAGTCGTTGACAATTACCGAGGTCGATGAGGTGGTGCGGGGTTTCTCCGGCAAACCTATTCTGCACCCACAGCAGGCCCTGTGGGGTATGGATGATCCTACCGCAGAATACACCGACTATGAACATTTACTTCGAGAAGTATGCACCCAAGTGCTCGCCCGACCTTTAGATCTCAACAATGTTGTCGATAGCCTCAAAGCTGGTATAAAAAACGCAAGTCATGTCAGAATCATACAGCTGGGTAACACCAGCCACGCCAAGTTCATTGCAAAGAAGTTGGAGGAAACGACGCTACAAGTGTCGGTGATCGACCAAAGCGCTCTTCTCCATCAGCCTGATGAGAACGCATCGCTGATGACTGGTCGTGTGGCTATAGTCGGCGTGGCTGGACGTGGCCCGAAAAGCGACAATATTGATGAGTTTTGGAGTATTCTCATGAATAAACAGGATCTCTGCACTGTGATCCCCAGAGATCGCTTTGATGTCGGTGAATACTATTGTCCAGCACATGAACGAGGCGACAAACGCTGCAAGATGAGCACCAAGTTTGGATGTTTCATGGATAAGCCAGGTAACTTTGACTCGCGGTTCTTTCACATCTCGCCTAGGGAAGCACTGCTCATGGATCCGAATCATCGTCAGTTCTTGACGAGTAGCTACGAAGCGCTTGAGAATGCTGGCTACTCGGACGGACATACCAGAACGACGGATCCAAATCGTATCGCTGCATTTTACGCTCAGGCCACCGATGACTGGCACAAGCAGACTCATCCAAGTTTGGGCTGCGATTCATATACCTTACAAGGAATCCAGCGTGCATTTGGTCCCGGCCGTCTGGCTTTCAATTTCAAATGGGAAGGACCAACATATTCCCTTGACGCTGCATGCGCGGGCACTACCACTGCGATACATTTGGCTTGTATGAGTCTGCGGAATCAAGATATCGATATGGCTGTGGCTGGGGCCGCCAATATTCTCAACTGGCCACATTCCTTTACATGTCTGAGCGATTCAGGAATCCTATCTGACACTGGAAACTGTAAGCCATTCCGGGATGATGCCGATGGGTACGCGCGTGGTGACTTTGTCGGATCTGTCGTGCTGAAGCGTCTCGAAGATGCAATCGCTCATAACGATAACATTCTTGCAGTAATTGCTGGATCAGGACGGAATCACTCAGGAAACTCGACGTCAATCACAACGTCTGATCCAAATGCACAAGAGAGACTCTACCGGAAAGTGATGCGCAACGCTCAGGTATCTCCTGATGATGTATCTTACGTTGCCATGCATCAGACGGGCACTCAAACGGGTGACCCGGCTGAGATGAACGCTGTGGCAAACGTATTCAAGCATCGTAAGCGCAATCTTGGCCCTTTGCCTATTGGCGCCGTCAAAGCCAATTTTGGTCATAGTGAAGCAGCCGCTGGAATGGCTGAGTTGATGCAAGTGATCAAGATGCTTGCGACGGACACCATTCCTCCGCAAGCCGGTATGCCACACGCTCTCAGTAAGTACCTGATAATGTGTATCAACGACCTTTGTCATTCACTGACCCTTTTCAAGACCCCAAATTCCCGCCGCTTAAAGACATCAACGTGGAGATTCCGTCCGAGCCCAAGCAGTATCCAAAACATGACGACGGGAAACCACGGCGCATTTTGCTCAACAATTTTGATGCCGCTGGAGGAAATGCTTGCATGCTCATTGAAGAATACAGGCCAGCTCAGGAGTCCCCAAAGGCCAATGATGCTCGTGGCTCACATGTCGTCACAATTTCCGCTCGCACCAAAGCTTCTTTCGATGCGAACAAGATCAATCTTATCGAATGGTTAAAGGCAAACCCGAAGACCAAGGTTTCTGATCTGGCTTACTCTACAACGGCAAGAAAGATGCACCATCCAATCCGACTTGCCGTGACGGCCACAAGTGTTTCCGAAGTGGTCACCAAGCTACAGAGCCTATCCGAAGCCAAACCGTCTACCTCGAAGAACGATGTCGTCTTCATCTACACAGGCCAAGGATCTCATTATGCCGGGATGGGCTCCAGACTTTACGCTACCAACTCAGTTTTCCGCAACACTATCAACCTCTGTGCCGCTGTCGGTGCCGATCATGGATTCCCACCTTTCGTGGACTTGATCATAGACGAGAATGTCGACCTGTCCGACAAAAAGCCGTGCAGATCCAGCTCGCGGTGGTCGCTTTGGAGATTGGACTCACTGTCCTTTGGCGTTCATTTGGAATTCTGCCTACACTGGTCATGGGACATAGTCTCGGAGAGTACGCTGCACTTTATGCTGCTGGTGTGTTGTCCCTTTCTGACACCTTGTATCTTGTCGGTAAGCGAGCTCTCCTGCTACAAGAACGTTGCGAACCTGGTTTGTGTGCCATGCTCGCGGTCTCGGCTTCTGCCAATGCGGTTCGGAAAATACTGGACGATCTTCCATCGTCATCGGTCGACGTGGCCTGTATTAATGGACCAAACGCGACCATCGTGAGCGGTATGGCCGATGACCTCTCCGAATTCGAAGCAAAAATGAAACAGCAGGATACAAAGGTTAGGACAACCTTTTTTGCCAGTGCCTTTTGCATTTCACTCGTTCCAAATGGACCCTATTCTCCAAGATTATTCGACTATTGCAGGCGGGGTCACATTCTCTGCTCCAAAGGTACCAGTCGCCAGCACGCTTCTCGGTCGAATCGTCGACTCGGTCGGAACTTTCGGACAGGCTTATCTGTCTCAACAAACCCGAGAGCCTGTCGATTTCGTCGGCGGGCTCGAGTCAGTGAAGCAATACCTAAAAGATCCTTTCTGGATTGAGCTTGGCCCAGGTCCAGTGTGTACATCATTTGTACGCTCTACGTTATCGGCCCCTGCTGCGCGAGTAACGCATACACTGGAGGCAAGCAGTGGCAATTGGACATCTATCTCCAAGACCCTGACCACAGCATACGTCGAAGGCCTCGAAGTCGACTGGCTTGCATTTCACAAACCGTACGAGGAGTCTCTCACGTTATTGAAGTTGCCATCGTATGCTTGGGACATGAAGAACTATTGGGTGACATTCAACGAAGCAGATGAGCATTCTGCTGTCATCAAGGTTGAGACAAAGAAAGAGGTGGAATCGCAGCCGTGGGTGAGCACTTGTGCACAATATCTAATTGCTGCCAGTGAAGCTCCCAAAATTTCACTCACCTTCCAAGCTTCATTCTCCGATCCAGGCTTCCTTGCTCTTATTGAAGGTCACAGGATGCAAGGAGTCGGACTTGCCTCCGGAAGCGTCTTTTGTGAGGCTGCCTTGACGGCTGCGCGGTATACGTTTGAACGAGCTGGATTGACGAAATTGACAGCTCGTAACCTGTCGGTCCACGAAATTGAGCTTCTGGCGCCTTTGACTAAGAAGCTTGCCGGGACCGATGGCCAGCTGTTCACCACTGCGAGCATGGACAGTCCTGTGGCATCTTCTGTCAATGTCTCGTTCAAGATCATCTCCTCCGATCGCTCTGAACATGATCTCGGCTCTATTAGAGTTGAGCTGTGCGATCCACAAACGACGCAGGCAGAATGGGACAAGACCTCATTCTTCGTCAAAAATATGGCCGACTCCAGGATCTCGGCGTCCAAAGATGGATCTGGTCACACTCTGCGAGCGGAAGTCGTCTATGCCCTTTTTGCCAATGCGGTCGAATTTGATCCCTCCTTCCAAGGCATCCAAGAGGCTTACATGGCACACGATTTCAAAGAAGCAGCGGCACTCATCCGCCTCGAGGAAGACCCTCCGAATACTTCATTCTCATTCTCTCCGTACTGGAGTGAAGCTCTTGCTCACCTTGCTGGTTTCATGGTCAATGGAAACCCGAACAAGTCATCACGCACCACATTTATCGTCATGGGCTTCGACTCTGTAAAACAGACTGTCGATTTCGAGCCTGGCAGAACATACTTGACCTATACTCGTATCAACAGATGGGAAAAAGAAAACGCCTTTTGTGATGCATATGTTTTCGATCCAGAATCCAACAAAATCGTCATGCAAGCAAGTGATCTACGATACCAAGAGCTTCCGACAGTTGTCTGGAAGAGAATCTTGGAAGGCCAGCATAAAACTACTTCTGACAGGAATGTCCATGAGCCAAAAAATCAACCATGAAGGCGAGTGCGGACACCACGGAGCTTATTGGAGATCCCACACCGGTTGCACAACCACGGACTGAGAAGGAGCCATCCCCGGCGTCCCATGATGATGGTCCATCTGACGAGATTTTCCAGGCCTTCTTGGTCGCGATTGCCAAGGCGACCGGAGAGGATAGCGCAGCTTTTACAGATGACATGCAGTTGGCTGATCTGGGAATCGACTCAATCATGTCCATCGAAGTCTCTTCCGCCGTATCAGCTGCGACGGGCATCGAATTGCCGGCCAGCTTTGTCTTCGACTACCCGACAATTGGTGACCTCCGCGAAGAGTTTGGGGAAAATATGGCTTCAGACACTGCGAACGCCACGTCCGCCACGGCATCAGCTCCTACTCCATCGTCGAGCGCTTCCCTGGTCGATACAAGGGGATCTACGACACCGGTGGATACAGCGGAAAGCGCAACAACCGAGAATTCCCAAGCTGCAGAGAGTCCGCAGCCGAAAGAGATCATTACTGATCCAGCGATGATCGTAGATGAGACTTCTCCTCTTCCTCATGTACGCATCACACTACTCAAAGGTCGACCCGCTCCAAATCGGACACCGTTGTACATGATGGCCGATGGTACTGGATCTATCGCCACGTATATCCATCTGCCTGCGTTCAAGTCCAAGACTCCCATCTACGGTGTTGATTCACCCTTCCTCCGCTGCCCGTCTCGTCTTACGGCAGATGTCGGTATCGAAGGCGTCGCCAAATATGTCGTGGAAGCGCTGTGTAAAGCCCAGCCTACGGGCCCCTTTATGATTGGAGGGTTCTCGGCCGGTAGCATCATCGCTTATGAGGTTGCGCGGCAGCTGCCATACGCGGGTCGCAAGGTCGAAGGCCTTTTTTGTGATCGATCTCTGCTGCCCACGTCCCGAAACAGGCGTCGAGTTGACTGTCGAGGAGGTGAATCGAGAAACTGACACTGGCATTACCATCTTCGGGAATGCGGCCGCTATCGATGGTCAGTGGTCCTCGACCGGTCTGACACGCGATCACTTGCGTGCATACTTGCTCGCCATGCGCCTGTATCACCCACCTCCAATGGAACCAAACATGCGTCCTGGCCGCGCAGCAGTCATATGGGCCGAGAAAGGCCTCATCAACCGAATCAAAGATGATCCAGAATCAATGCGATTGCTGAAGGAGGCTAACATTCCAACCGTAGCCTACCCAGGCTTCATGGAGGATCCAAAGCTTGGTCCGTTTGCTTGCTTTTGCCCCGATAAGACTGATGCGGATTTGGGTCCTAATGGCTGGGATAAATTCGTCGGAGAGATGTTGTGCTTACACATGAACTCCGACCATCTCGACATGCCTATGCCTGGATACGTACATTTGTTGCATGCTGAGTTGGAGAAGGTACTGAAGTATTTCAACCACGAGTAATCATTCGATTAGAGGAGTTTGGATTCTCATTCGGGTATCTCGATCATTATCTCAACTCACTCATACATGCCGGTCATTGCAAGTTACCCTCGTTATCCTGAGTACTCTGTAAGATTGTATCAAAGAAAGCAAGATCGACACCTTGAAAAGCCCAGTCTTCCATGCCAGCTGTAAGACCAGGATATAGTTCTTGCTGTGCGTTATTTCCGAACAAGTGACTTTGCGATTGTAAGGTTGACAGTTCTGTCGAACCAGTTGCAAAACAATTCGACGAATCCAGCGGGGCGCCTTGATCCTGACATCTTTCCAGCCTAGTGTCAACTGTATGGCAAGGCGCTCCAGCGTCCAATGTAGCTGCTGATCCCGCCAGGTCCGTCGTTTTCGAGGTTGGTAGATGCATTGCAGAATGTTGGAAGCTCAGGTTGAGGTTGAGATCATGGGCAATCTTGATGAGCCCGAAATAAGGTATTCTGATACTTACCGAATTGTCCTCGTCATTTTCCATGCCATCGGGTTCAGGATGCACGCTGACTTCATTGGCGGGTCGCGGGAATCCGTCACCTTCGTGGATATCGATGGCCATGAGACGACGCAGCAGATCAGCACTACGTGCACTCAGCGGGTCAGATGTGAGTTGTTCGACTTCTTCCATGCTCTCTTGTACTTGTTCGATCATGGCACGATCAGAGTGGTACTGGTGTGCAAGGAAATTCTCTGTCGCGGATGCCTGTGAGTGTAGATGCGATAGAAGTAAGACCAGGGACGCCATCAAAGCTATGAAATCAATGATGCGACAACTCGACGCAATGCCATTGAAAGCTCGAAGGGCAAGGAATCTTGTCAAGATCTCGCGACTCGAATTGACGCATGTAATCCGCGAATACTCGTACGTACGCTCTGTAGTTGATGAGCGGAACATGTACGGTAGATGGAGATGGTAAATCAGGTTGTAGTGTAAAATTTGTGCAAACATTCGGCCGGTGTTCCAGGATATTCCCTGGGGATCAAGTTGAGAGGCACCAAGACGGGGACCAGCCACCACTTGGCCGGAAGACTTCTCGCAGCCTTTTGCAACTCCGAGTCCAGCTCCTGTATAATCTGTCTATCAAGTACAGTAGGCTCTATTCCTCTGGACTGAAGTATGCGTGAGGCCACCATACTATGTATCCGCTCGAGACGATGTCCTTGTGGGCTATCCGGTGATATTACTGTGTGTTCGATCGAGTCTGGACAGGCTGCTGGAAGGCCAAGCATTATGCAGAGGAATCGGTCGAGAAAGGTGATACGGCGCCACATGATTCTCGGATCATGTGATCGTCTGGCGTCGAGGATCTGGTATTGTGTATGACGGTTTGGTTGATCGAGCCCCATCAATTGAGCGATATTGACAGCCCGGCGAGCTACCACCCAACTTCGACGCAAATTCCCAAGGTTCGCTTGGTACACACTTTCGATCAGTACACATTCCAGCGCCTCTATACTGCCCAGCATTTCATCCTTGGACGTCACATGGTGATTCACCAGGCGGGTCAAGCGTTCTGACATGACTTGAGGGGTCTCCGACAAGGCCCTGATTTCAGGATGAATATCGGGATGAAGATGTTGTAGAGAGCTCGCGAGCATGAGCATATGTCTTGCGATGAGAACCGGATGCCAGTGCGGATCTACAGTTTCGACCAGGCGAGGCGCAGTCTCTATATCATTCCTGAACAATGTTGTATACGGCATAGTCATGAGTTCATACGCAGCAACATCAGGTAGAACTCGCGCGTCATGGATTTTTTTGGTGTCGTCCAGTGAAGGCAATGCTGCGTGCAAATACTGCGATAGTATTTTCAGACTAGGTTCTGGCTCTGAGGGAATGGAGATGTTGCGCTGAGTAATGCAGTCAGTACAAATATAGGCCTGTATGCTGCAAGAGATACTGACATCTGTTGGTGTGACAGCGCTGGAGGCTTGACTAGGTTTTGACGATGTTGATACCGGCGTGAGTGGATCGTTTGCGGATTCTGAAATTGATCTCCCACCAAGCCCCATCATGCCCGGAGGCAATTCAAATTCGCCTTCAATAGTGTCACCAGTATCGTGAGATTTGACAATGCGAAGCGCGACTTCTTCCGGAATTTCCTGGCTGATACATGGCGTACCACGACGCCGACAGCCCTGGCAGGTGGTACCTTGGGCGTCAGAGTCGACCACGCATCTCATTTTCCTTCGCTTGCATTCCCAACAGCTGTGTGTTCCCTTTCGGAGGTCTCTTCGTCTGATTTTGGCTTGATTGCGCATAGTAATTGTGCCACCTCGTGGCGGTAGAGAGCTATCCATCGTGGCTGTGGGGGTAATGGTTCGTCCGCCGGTATACCTTGCTTGTGAAAACCTCGCAATGACACGGCAATCTTTTGCACTTTCAGCTCTGTGGCAATCTCTAATGAGTTCGTTGGGCACTCGCTTGCGTATCTCGGGCGGCGGACTCCAATACACACAAGGCGCGGGCGATGGGAGTGACGCAACAAATTGATGACTTGAGCACGGCGGAAGAGGTCCTTCGGCGGAAAAAGTTCGGAGACCGTTCGGACAAGCCTGGTTCAGCCGAAACGGCCGCTTCTGCGGTGAGTGAGCATCTCCTTACCTGCAAAAGCATGTTCGACTTTGGAAGATGGAGGTCCAATCCCGCAACCTTCGATCGTCTTTGTGAGAGACCAATGCTTTGACGTTCTTCCTCCTTCTCTGTACCCGGCCTCTCAAAAGTTGAGTGAGGTACCTTCTTGGGAAGATTCCCACATGTCTTCAGACTGTGTACGCCCGAAGCATTCAGTGACTAAGATCTCATGATTCGACTGGTGACCGTTCGTGTGTGTCGTGGTGCTTGACTGCAAAAGCCGCGTCGACACAATCGGTGTTTTGGTAGACCACAGGAATGGGAACTAGATCTTCTTCAGTGACTGAAAGGGTATAAGAGACCGCTAAGGAGTCCCTGATCACTGTCTTGATTGGTCTCCAGAGTGTGTCTGATACGAATAAAACCCTTTGCCAGTTGCTCGGCGTCATCGGGCAGGTTGAACGACAAACGAGATGTCTGAAAAAGACGTGTACTGAGCGCGCCAAGCTACCTTGTCTATCTATTTCTAGAATCACTGGATCCTGCTTGAGTCTCGGATAGGATATTCAAACCCAAGAGCACGTGATGCACTCGTCCTATGGTGGAGGATCAATGCATGAGATACTCTTTTCTCTACTATTGTCTCTTCGTCTTCTTCTCCGCCCTCAGCGGCTGAAGCTTTAGGCCCCGGATTTGGCCCTACACGGGTTTCCCACCTCAGCTCCTGCGACGTAAATAACTTCTGTGATATTTTCACGATTTCCATTCACTTTGTCCAATTTCCCATGATAACCCTGATTGAGATCGCGTGTACCTCTACAAACCCTACATGATCCATTGTCGAGTGCGCCAGATATAGATTACTACAGGCAACATATCGTAGCATTACCCATCCGAGTAGGATGGTTTGTGGACACGAATCCAGTCTAACCATTCTCAAAGGTGAAATCGATCACCCTTATCGAGACCGTGTGTACATTGCACGGACCCTGTATGAACCATTTTCGAGTGCGCTGGAGATAGACTGCTAGGAGATATTTTAGACAACACATCGTGCTGTGCCCTAGCTAAGTGCGACGGTCTGTGGACACGGGTCCCCTGGTCTAATCAGTTCCAGAAGTCTACTCGATCTTCTGGCGTACTAGCAGAGCTAAGCGCTGTAGACTCTCCCGCATATACGTATATGGTCCACGATAGCAAGCCCTATTTATTTTTAAGCATCAATGCGTTCAACTCTGCCCTTAGGGCTACGTGAAGTGACAGACCGACCCGATCCGTTCTTCCAACCACCCGTTGAGATACATTACAATTGCATGTCATAGCAAAGAAGGGCAGAAATCTTGCCAGGTATAAAACCCCGGTATCTCTAGCCATAAATCACAATTCTCGCATCCCATCCTTTGTAAACACAAGTCAGAAAACACTTCAAACCACTTCTAACCACTACCAACCACTTCTAACCACTACCAACCTCTACCAACCACTACCAACCTCTATCAACCACTACCAACCTCTACCAACCACTACCAACCTCTATCAACCACTACCAACCTCTACCAACCACTACCAACCAACTCATCAACATGCGTTTCTTCGCTCCTGTCGCCTTACTTGCCACGATGGCGGCCGCCATGCCAGTCGCTGAGCCCATCGCCGAGTCCGTGGATGGTGTCACTTCTCTCGAGAAGTAAATCTTACCTCCTCTACAAAGTGGTCCTACTGACAAGCTCTACACAGGCGCGCTGGAGGCCAGTACCAATTCAACTACGTGAGTACCTTTCGTGGAGCTGTCCATCAGGTTGGCGGTATAGCTCTTAGCATCACCTACAACGCCGTCGAGGGCTGGCTGTTCCACGTGAAAAACCACCTTACCCAGGACATTACTTGCTACGTTGAGGACTTGGTTAAAGGAACGTTCAAAACTGTCGAGGCGCAGGCCATCGCTGCCGGGCACGAGTATTCTTGGTATGTAGGCGAAAACCTTGTCGGATACGGTGATAAGGGTAAGTTCGAGTGGAGCACCAACTATTAGTAAGGGTTATAAGATGGCTAGAAGTGGTAGTAGTCTTTTATAATCAATACACTCGTTTAGTAACTCGGTAGATTCGGTGATTAGAATAAGTTTAAGTAGAGTACTAAATCCTACGAAAAAGGTAAGCTAAGGGTTTAGAATCTATATTCTAAAATACTAGAGTTAGGGGTTTTATTAGATATATTTAACGTAAATATCGTACGTATTCTCGGGAGGCTAGATTACTAATACTTACCTTACCTTCTAATAGTGTTATAGTGTAGGTATCTTCCTAGTCGAGGTAGTTAGTAAATAGTATATACTCGTCGACGACACTCGTTAGTTAGTTACTACCCTCGGAAACCTCGTAGTATAGTAGACTCGGTCGTTATAGTTATAGCTACAGTTATAGGTTACGATATATAGTCCATTAAAGGGCTTAGATAGAAAGGTAGCGATTAATTATATATATAAGGTTTCTACGACTACGAGGTTTCCGAGGGTAGTAACTAACTAACGAGTATCGTTAACGAGCGTATACTATTCACTAACTACCTCGACTAGGAAGACACCTATACTATAATAATAGTAATTTAGTACTAGGGTAGTACCTTACTATTATTATCGAGTAGTATTATAGTAGCTATCGAACGAGTAGCTCGTTATTAGTTATATTAGGTTTATTAGGCTTATTAGGTTTATTAGGTTTCTTTAGTGTTCTATAGCTATTATTATAGCACTATACGAGGACACTAGGATAAGACCGCTACTATCTCTTAGGATTTAAAGTTTTTTTATACCTCCGAGAGCGATTTCTAGTATATATAGAGTACGACGAGTTTCGTAACAGAGAATTAGTTAGGCATCTAGAGGGACTCTAATAGGAGTAGCTATAGCTACTCGATTTAAACGATATTCGATACGAGTATTAATTAGGAGTCTCTAACTCGTAAGAGTTATCTATATAGATAGAGAATATAGTAACTCTAGACCCGGAATAGACCTAGATTTAGAAGTAGTAGAAGTTAATAGAGACGACGACTAATACGGAAGGCCTAAACCTAGTAATTAATCCTTAAATAGATTAGGGTAATCCGAATAGTAGGAGTATAGAGTAGGATTTAAGGTAAGGGCTTATCTAAATAGAAAATAAGGGCTAATCTATTTAGGGTTCCTATAGTCGTAACGTAATAATTTTAATGTTAAAAGATATAGAATCTAAATTAACACCTAGGAACTATATTTAATTGTTATATTTAATAGTATAGTAAGAGTTATAGTAAGTTAAATACGTTAGAGTTAGAAGGAAATTTAGAATAAAGTTCGGTAAGGGAAGTATAGGATCTACTATAATTTATAGAGGAGAAAGTTAGAGGTCGGCTAAACTAACTACGAACGTAGGTCTAAATAGTAGAGTTAGTGTAAGGGCTAGAAATTCTAATATACGTTAAGTAGATATATATATTAAATAGAAGTAATATATATATACGACACGAAAATACTACGTAGTACGATTTAGTCGCGTTTAGATAGATAAGGTTTATATAAAGGTAAGTACGTAGAAAATATAAAGTATAGTTTTACATTAATTTATTATACGATATATACGGAAATAGTACTATAGATAAAATGTCGAATTTTATGTCTAATATAACTATACTAGATAGTAAAGTTATAGATAGAGCTAGTATAACTATAGTAGTATAAGAGCGTCCCGTATTATAGTCTACTATTTTTAAGTACATATCGCAATATAAAATTATTATTTATAGAGTATATTAATATATAGTTATACCCGGTTATATAAAGAGGTATTTAAAGGATTAGTACCTATCGTTAATATAAGAGTAACGTAAGACGATTATTAAGTAAGTCGATAAGTTAGAAGAGATTACTATAATATACGAGTAGGTAATATATCTAGTACGTATAAGTATAGTAATACCTAGAATTCCTATATATAAAGAAGAGTTAGAATACTAGTAGATAAGAGATAGAGAGGAGAATAGGGAAGGTAGTAAGTTAGAGGTTTATAGATTTATTATAAAAGATAGGAGTAGGATATATAAGTATTATAAGTAGGATTATAGTTAGGTTAATACGAGGAGACGAGAGAGGAGTAAGAGATAACGAAAGGAGAATAATCCGAGTCGAGTTTAGGAGGAAGAGGTTTCGTATTAACGTTTATTTACTATAGGAGGTTAGAGAAAGAATTTTAGGGTATAGGTAAGAGAGGTAGATAGCGGTATATTAATAGATAAGGATAAATAGGTATAGGGAAGGAGGTAGGTAGATATATATTATAGTAAGATAGCGAAAAGGAATAATAATAAGGTAGTAAAAGGACTAGAGGGAAGGTATAAGGCTAATCTATAGTTAGAGATAATAGGATAGGCGAAATATTTATAAGGAATTATAAAGAAGAAATTAGCTAAGGTAATTTTACTAACGAAAGAAGAGATAATAGAGAAGGAGAAATATAGGATAGCTATTATAGAAAGATAAAGAGTAAGGAGAGAGGAGAGATAGTATATAATAATAGAAGAGTAAGAGGAGGAAGAGTAATATCGAGAGTAAGAACGGGAGAGAGAGTTTAGTAATATAAGCTAGAAGGAAGCTAAAGAAAGAGATAAAGGGTTATAGGAAGTAAGTAAGGCGACGTTATAGATAATTAGAGAGATATTATATATATATAAGAAGGTAAAGGTAGGTAATATAGTATTAGAGTATATCGATAGACTAGAGTTCGAGAGTTACTAAATTAGCGACTATTTTACGCCGAGTATAAGGTCGCGAGTATAAAGAGATATTCGGAGATATAGATTAAGGTATTAAGGTTTATTTAGAGGATATATAACGTAGCGAAAGAGGAGAGGCTAAGGTACCGATTAATAGAGGAGTAGAGACGAATAATAGATAGGTTAAAGGACGTCGCGAGGTAAGAAGTAAGAGACTAAGAATAGAAGGAGGAGATAAAGGATAAGGTAGTAGAGTTTTAGTTTACTATAATCGACAATATAATCCTAGGGGACTACTATAAGAATAGAGTATTAAGTAGTTTAGCCGTTTTAGGGTTAAATACGTAAGATAGTAGTTAGACTAGACCGGAGATATATACTAGTAAGATCGTAGCGATTATAACGGTTAGTAAAGTATTAGTTATCTAGTAGGTATAGAGAGAGAGAGAGAAGGAGATAGATAAGATCTAATCGTTCGATAATTATAATCGATAAGAAGCTAAGAGAAGGACGAGGAGTATATACGAGTAGGTAGAAGAGAAGGTAAAGAGTAGAATAATAGTAGTAGATATAGTAGGAGGTAGGCCGAACGTAATAGATAGATTAGTGTTATAGACATTTTTAGGGATAAGGTGTAGGCTTCTAATTAGGTATAAGGATCTAGGGTCTAGCTAGCTTCGGAAGGCCTAAGCGTATAGCCTCTAGTCTAGCTACGTAGAGGCTAAGGGATTTTCCTTCTTAAGTATTATTTATAATACTAATCGAGAGCTATCCTTATACTACTATAAGTAGGTTATTATATATACGAACTAGTATTAATATAATCTACCCCTAATATAATAATACTTCCTTACCCTACTTAGGAAGTAGTCTAAGAATAGCTATTATAAGGATATAGTTAGGTTCTATTAGTAATAAAGAAGGATTAGGAACCTCTATAACTATACTAGGAGAACTACTAGTAGCAATAGCGTCGCTAGAAGAGCGTATCCGCGACGCGGAATAACGAAGAGATTATCTTCTATAGGAGCGTACCCTTAAGTAGATTAAGGAGTAAATTACTCTCCTCGAGAAGGGAGTAAATCCGGACCCTTTAGAGATCTAGAGCGATACGGGAATAAGATTAATAGCGACGAGCTATAAGCGCTACGCTTTATAAGACGTAGGACTATCGCGTATAAAGCGTAGTATAAGGCTAAAAGACTCTAGGGAGTATAAAGGAAAACACCTAAGGGAATATAAGGAGTTTACTCGAAGCTATAAAATAGCCTTCTAGCTTACTCTAGAGAACTTCTAGTTAGAATAAGAGAAGGTAACTTAGGTAAGCTAGTATCTTATTAGAGACCTACACTGAAGTATAGTACTCTTATATAGAGCGTAAGCCCCTCGTAAAGATATATATCTAGAGCTAATTTAAGACCTTCCTACTAGATATACTCTCTAATCCTATTAACCGCACCTTAGAAGTAACTACTACGTATACTACTATACTCTAGCTTCCTAGATAGAGTATTAGGGCCTTTACTACCTACTTAGAAACGATTAAGGACTAGCTACTCCTATACTTAGAGAAGTATCGAGTATAATACCTATTCTCTAAACTCCGCCCTAAACTCTAGCGAGTAATTACAATTACTATACTATACCTCCTATAAGAGAGAGTCTTATTATCTTAGGATCTACGCTAGAGCGTAACCTATAGAGCGTAGATAAGCCGTAGAATCTCTATAATCGCCTAATAGGGTATAGCCGGAAGCTACGATAGGAGGACTAATATAAAGAGGAGTTAGCCCTAAGAAGGACTCCTCCTATAAGCTAGGAATCGAGTACTACTTCTATAAGAAGATAGGTTACTACGTAAATAAGTATAAGAAGAAGGCTTAACTCTTAGATACTAATAAAGAGCCTATTACTCGTATAAGATAGGCCTAGGGAAAAGGCCGAGCCTCGTAGTTACCTCGGGCACTACGAGGCGTAGAGCCGTCGATATCTTACCGGAGATACGTCATACTTATATCGCAATAGAAGCGACTAGAGTCGACTATAAGGTGGGAGTTATCCTAGACTCTTAAGCTAAGGTTAGCCTTATTAGTTAATATATAGCAATCGAAATGAACCTTAATCTAGTCCTAAGTAACCTACCTTAACTAGCCTAGGTAGGGTTAGAAAGGAAAGCTATATACGCTATATACGAGATATAGGTAGTACTTACTAACGACCGAGGTACGATCTACTAGGTTAAAACTATCGCTTATAGAGTAAATAAAGAAGGACTAGAGCTACTTTTAGGTAATCTCTTCTTATAAAGAGAAGCTATATAGCTAGACTATAGATAGTGGACTTAGGCTTAGGGCATTAAAGATAAGTTACGTATCTAAATAGTAATAATCTAGTAGTTAGAGTAAGAGGAGAGTTATATACACTTCTTAGGTATAGTTCGTAGCGACCCTAAGGAGAGGAAGTCGTCGCCTACGTCTAAATCGCTAGTGCCTCTTAGGAAAATCGGGTACTAGACGCATTATTAGACTACTAAGACGTCTTTAATACTAATATAGCTAAAATTCTACCTACTACTAAAGAGGGAGATTACTAAATTCCTATTATACTAGGTAAGGAGCTACCTTATAGCCCGCTTTATAACCTCTTATATACGAGCTTTAAGTGCTAATGAGTATACCTTAAAGATACCCTTAAGGAAAGGTAGATTCGCTATAGTATAAGCCTAGTAGGAGCACCTATTCTCTTTATAATTTCAAAAAGGATAGTACTCTACCCTTATATAGACTATAGGGGCCCTTAACTTAGTAAAATGTTCAAGGATCGTTATCCGCTACCCTTAATCGGGGAGACACTAGATCGCTCATTGTATGCGATATTACCATACGACCTTAGACCTAAAGAGGCATGTGTAATAGGATCCGTATTAGTCTAGGGACAAGTAGAAGATAAATTTTAGAACGTTACTATACGCTACTTTTTGGGTACCTAGTTACACCTCTTTAGACTTATAAATACGCCTACTACCTTCTAGGCTTTCATTAATTAGACCCTAAGAGAGTTAGTAGATTATCTCTATATAGTGTACCTTAATAATATCCTTATCTATACTTATAGCGAGGACCTTAAGACCTACTAGCGAGTAGTTAGCTCTATTCTTAAACGCTTAAGATAGGCTAAGCTATATACTAACCTATTAAAATGCACTTTTATAGCTAAGTAGGTCTCTTCTTAGGATTTATTATAGACACGCGAGGTGTCTATACTAATCTAGCGAGAGTAGTAACTATCTCCCGGATAGCCTCGACCGACTAGCGTTAAGGAACTTTAGTCATTTCTTAGCTTTACTAACTTCTATCGTAGATTTATTTAGAATTATACTAAGCTAACTACGCTCTATAATAGATCTTCTAAAGAAAGACTAAGGTGCCTTCTCTTAGCTAGAAGCGGTAGAAGCTAGTTTCGTATAGCTTAAAGAGCGCTTTATAGATGCGCTACTCCTATGATATTATAACCCTAAGTTACTAATACGCCTAGAGATAGATATATCTATATTTATAGTAGTAGGTATACTCTCCTAGCTATATAAGGATAGTAAGTAGTATCTAGTCGCTTTATCTCTTAGAAGCTATAAGGGGCTAAACGCAATTAGGAGATCTATAACTAAGAACTATACGTAATTATATATTACTTTAAGTAATAGCGCTACTACCTCGAGGGGGCCTAGTATATAATATAAGTCCTTAGTGACTATAACAACCTACGAGGTATATACGATGTAGCGAAGCTAAACCCGCGCTAGGCCTACTAGGCGTCCTACCTAGTAGCCTTTAACTTTAAGGTAGAGTATATACCTAGTAAGTCTAATCTAGTAGATAGGCCCTCGAGGAGGGTAGACTACTTTAAAGAAAACTATGCGCTAATAAGACTACTACCTACCCTTTAGAATAAACTTAGCTTAGCTAGTGAACTAGGAGTAGATCTAGTTACTACTAGGGTATATCTTATCGGTAGAATTAGCTCCTATCCCGAGTATAGCTCGGAACTCGTAGGTCGATAGTCTACGGGTTACGAACGCGGATCTAGCCTAACCGCTAGTACTATAGAATGTATACTATACGTACTACGCTACGTAGTAAGAGTTCTTATTACTAGCGAACTTATATTAGTAGGAGACACCTCCCTATTATAGACTATCTATATACTTTAGTAGAAGGACGCTTTTATAATTAAGCGTATAGCTAATCTAGAGTAAGAAGGGCGTACCTGAAGTAGTAAGAAGTCGCTAGTATAGCGTAAACGTAAAGATAGAGCCCTTATATATAAGGGTAGGCTATATATTCTAAATGAACCTAGCCTTAGACAAGAAATCTTATACTAGTACTATAACTCTCGTATAGCTAGCTATTATAGCGTAGCAAGAACGTATAATCTAATTAGTAGATACTACTACTAGCCCTTATTAGATCAAGAAGTACGTAAGTATATAAAGAGCTATAGCACCTATTAAAGGTTAAAAGCTCTAAGGCATATACTATATAGTAAGCTATCTTCCCTTCCTATCCCTTCTAATATCTTTAAAGAAGTTACACTAGACTTTATTATAAAGCTACCCTGCTATTTACAATAGAAGCGCATATAATACGATCCTAGTAATCTACGATAGATTATTAAAGATAGCGCTCTATATCCTAGTAAAAGAAATATAGATAGCTAAAGACTTTATAGATATATACTTTAAGTATATTATATATAAATATAGAGCGTAGAAAGGGATAGTATTAGACAGAGAGACGCTATTTATAAGCTAGTTCTAGTTAGAGATTTACTACTAGATATAGGTAAAGCGTAGGTTAAGCACGGCGTTCTATCTATAAACCGACAGCTAAATAGAGCGCTAGAATTAGACGCTAGAGCATTACCTACGTGTCTTTACTATAGAATATACTAAAGACTAGCCTAACCTACTTTATATAGCTAAGTTTATATATAACAATTTAGTGTATATAGCTACTAAAGAAACACTATTTTATACTATTCTTAGGAAACACCTAATCCTTTATAACCTACCTAAGGATAGACGGCTAGAGGGGGAGGTACCCGTAGTAGTACGATAAGTGTAGGATATATATACATTACGAGTAAAGCTTTAAGAACGACTATAAGCCGTAGTAGAGTATTAAACCCGGTACTATAATAGAAAGTATACTCTAATAAGGTTTAAGCTAAGAGACCTAGTATAGCTAAATATAAAGAACCTTAAGCTAAAAGCCCTAAGTAGGAAGCTAATAGATAAATTCGTAGGCCCTTTTCGGGTTAAAGAAGTAATTAACTTATAGGTATATCGCCTATAGCTACTGAGCTCTATCGTATATACGATATATTCTATATGTCTCTACTAGAGCCTTTCTACCTAAGGGAAGGAGAAGAACTACTAAATATAAGGGCCCTAGAGTTAGTAGAAGATAGAGAATAAGTTTAGTATATAGAGAAAATCCCTTACTAAGCGTACTATACGCGTAGGAAAGAAAGAATGACTACTTAAATAGGGAAGGATATAATAACGAATAAGAGCTTATAGACAAAAAGAAGAGCAATTTTTAAGGAAATAGATAACCTACTAAGGGAGTTTAGAGAAAGCGATAAGTATAGTTGGGGATAAGATAAGAGTAAGCGACCTAGCAATTGGAGACTATAGTTAGCTCGCTTAACGGATGCCGCTATACGCTCGTAGTGAAATACTTAGCACTAGAGACTTTATAGCTTTATAACTATAATAGGAATATTGGCTTAAGGATTTAAGACTGTTCATTTACCAGAGCTTAGCTAGGTATCTTCATGAGAATTACCCTAGAAATACCTACGCTATACTAGCCCTATATAGTCGAGTGTCGTAATAAGCAGCGCGCCCACTTATCTTATATCTTAATATCTAAATCACCCAAGTTATTAACCCTTACTATTCTCCCTACTAAATTCCTTAAACTTATCCTCCCTACTAGCCTTACTTCCCTTAATAGACTTACTCTCCTTAATAGATTCTATCCCAAATAACGATATTAGCTTATGAGTAAATAGCGAGGAAGGTAATGAACTTACGCTACTACTACTACTATTATTACTACCTCATCGTTACTACTATTATTACTACTATTATTACTACTCTTATTACTGCTACTACTACTACTATTACTATTACTATTACTATCCCTATTAGGACTACTATTTCTATTACTACTATCCTATACTACGATGTTAGCTTACGAGATAATAGCGAGGAAGGCGTAAACTTATAGTCTGTTCCCGCTACTATTACTACTACTACCCCTACTACTACCTCCCCACTACTACCCTAACCTCTAGAGCTAGGCCTAAATATAGGGTAGGGGCTACTACTAGGAGTACTACTACTAAAACTAAGAGGTCTAGACTATCCTAGCTATTAGTATACGATCTAGACGTAATTAAGGTACTGAACTTACGTAGCTAAAGGCCTATATAGCTATATACTCTAGAACATTAGTAATCCTCCTCTACTCTAATAGCTATAGTCTCTCTATATTAGGGCTAGACTTAGGGACTTTAGTAGGCATCTCTAATAGATTACCTCTAAGAGCTACGATCCTCCTATAATTCTCTAGCTATTAGGTTAAGGTACGCTAGGGCACGCGTAAGAGCTAATCCTATACGGTAGACATTAGGATCCTATCTCCTCCTCCTAATAGGAAAGGTGCTAGTAGTAATAGCCCTAGTGTAAGAGTCGTAGAACCTATAGACGCGCTCGACGTGCCTATTAAAGACGATAGGAACCTAAAGGTATTAGTAAGGTCGTATACGGGTCTCGTTTTAAGGATTCCTACTAGTGTATAAGAGGACCTATTCCTAGAAGTGTAGTAGCTATACCTCCTTAGAGTTAGTTTATTATAGATAATACTATAGCGGGTAATCTCGTATACGTAGCGTATATAAGTAGCTACGCGGGGCGTAGTTATATCGCTAGCGACTCGCGCGCTAAAATTATAGTCGGGAGCTATACTAAGAGTAGTAGTAGTAATATACTAAGGTCTACTAAAGGCGACTATAATGCTAGGCGAAAAAGGTGCGGTATACGTAATAGGTATTATTAATAAAGTTAAGGAGTGTAGGCGCGTCGTAGAAATATATATTAGCCGTATTTATTGTTATTACCCTACGCAATAAAGGCAATCCTAGCACTAAGGACCTAGGGGGCAAAAATCCTAAATAAAGCCTAAATAAAGCGTATATTACCTACCTTTCTAGAAGCGATAAAGCCGTAATAACCTCACCGATCGTAGGCGGTTTACGTAAAAAATTATATAAGGGACGCGAGTAGGTGAAGTAGTAATACTAGATACTCTTTTCCTATAGTAGCTATAAAGGCTAATAGGTTTTTATTAAGGCTAGCTACTAAGGACATTAGCTTAGAGGAGGAGGTAATATTATAGGTATTTTTAGGGATAAGGTATAGGCTTCTAATTAGGTATAAGGATCTAGGGTCTAGCTAGCTTCGGATAGCCTAAGCGTATAGCCTCTAGTCTAGCTACGTATAGGCTAAGGGATTTTCCTCCTTAAGTATTATTCGTAATACTAATCGAGAGCTATCCTTATACTACTATAAGTAGGTTATTATATATACGAACTAGTATTAATATAATCTACCCCTAATAACCTAATACCTACCTAACGACTAGTCTATCTATTCCTAGTCGAACGATATTTTTATAGATCTTCTAAGAGTAATTTAATACTATCTAGCGGAATCTATATAAAGCTCTCTTTTATAGTATAAAGGTTTTAATAGCTCTTAATAGTTAGATAGTAAATAACTATCTTAGCTTTATTAGGATTAAGGTATACTATATTAATAACTAATAGTAACTATAGGAGATTCTACTTAACTTTATACTAGTTAGAGGTTAGTATACTAGAGAAGTACTAGGTACTAAGTTACTATATATATTATAAGAAAGAAAGCTTAAAAGTATAATTACTTACTATTACTACTAATAATACTACTAATAATAATATACTTCGTAGTACTATATAAAGAGGACTATAGGATAAGAAGATATCCTAGAAAGTATATAAAAACGTAGTTCTATATCTTATATATATTATTAACCTTATAGTGTAGGATATTATTAAGTACCTCTAACTTACTATAATAGAGAATAACGAGCTAGCTCTAAAGCTATAGAAGTACTATATAAGAGTAATCTAGTTAATAATTTCTATACTAAACTTATTATAAAAGGTATATTAATATAATTATAGTATATTATTATAGACTAAGACATCGAATAGCTCTAAGCGATCTATATTATAATTAACTAATCTCTATAGCGATTTAAACAATTTTAGATACTTTAAAAAAGAGCTACTACTAAGGTAACGACTAAATGTTATTCGTAATATAAAGATAAGATAGAACTTAATATTCGATATATATAAGCGAGCTCTTAAGCTATAATAATATATTAATACGTAGCTAGATTAGGAAATTACTTAGTAGAGCCTAAAGGCTTTAACTACTAATAAGGATTATAAAGATATCGATTAGCGGGACCTTTAGCGACTCTAAATAAGCTATATAGAGTAGTTATATCTCTCTCTACTTACGAAGATACTAGAGAATTTTAAGATAGTAATAAACGCTCTTAGCGAGTTAAATTAGCTAACTATTTAATATATCTAGTAGATATATAACTACCTATTCGACTTTCTTAATAATATAATAGTAGACTAGAAAGATAGCGACGATACTAATAATAATTCTTCGTAGTCTAATATTATTATTATAGCTACTAATTAGAGTAGAACTAAGCTTTTAAAGTACTATTAACGTATAGATAAAGACCGAGGCTTTTTATTTAACTATACTATAATTCTCGATCTAATATAAAAGCTTATAGCTTATAAGGTTTTTATTACGGATAATTATTATAGTTCTATACTAATAATTTACCTAGGATAGTACTTAAGAGTACTCTAATAAGATTATATACTATAAGTAATTCTTATAATATCTAGAGTAATACGATAAGTAAGTAATAGGTCCTACTATATAACGTAAGTATATAAGCTCTCTAGTAGTAAGTACTAATTAGCTATAGTTTTAAAGGCTAGCTTTAAAGCTAGTCTTAATAGTTACTTTTCCTTCGTTATCTCCTCGACCTAGTATACTCTCTAGCTATAGTTTAATATTATACGAAGAAGTTCCTTATACTATAAGAAGTAAAGGTAAAGACTACCTTAGTATATCTATACTCTACGAGCTTAATAACTTCGATATCCTTCTATAGTAGTATATAAACGAAAAGACCTATCCTTATCTAGTATAGATAGCTAAGGATATTCTAGTAATTCTAATTACTAGTATAGGTATTAAGTATATCTTTAACACTATAAAGGATATAATTAGAGACTATTAGTATAATCTTTATATATAAGTAATTAGGTAGATCGTTATTATAAAGTATACTATATTAAATAGTAGAGGCTTAGATAATACTAGCTTATAGGCTTTAGACTTATTGTAAGATAAAGAAGAGCTCTTTAACGAAGTAGATAACTTATTTAACCTCCCTATAATAGTATATATCTCTAATATAAGTAAGGATACTTTAGAAGAAGATAAGGACTATAATAGTAATAATAAAGTTAGTAGAAGATATCTAAAGTAGCGTTATATTAATAATAAGAGTTAGCTCGAATTTAACCTATCCTCCTAGACCTATAATTATTTACTATAATAATACTTAAATATACTTCTAACTTTTAGTTTTTAATAATAATACTAATGTTCTAATGTATATATAGATAAATATGTTATAATTAAGGTTCATAATGCGGGGTATAACCTAATACAACCCGTTTAGGTTGTATTAGGTTGTATTAGGTTAGGTATAGGCTAGTACAACCCACCCAGAACCTAACACCCCTAACCCAGGGTCCGTGCGACCTAGCACCCCCCAACCTAAAGCCTGTGCGACCTAGAACCCAACCCCTACCCAAGTTGGGTTAATACCTACCCAACGACCAGCCTAGCTATTATTGTCGGCGAGCGAGGCAGTGGACGCTACACTATAGCTTCGCCTTACTATTAGGGGAGAATACGACAGACTAGACGTCCTACCTCCTCGCTTTACTAGTCGCGCTCTAGAACTAGCTAAATGTGCTACTCGATCCCTAACATAGTCGCTATTAGGCGCCTACGATGCCTCCTACGCTCCGACCCTCTAGCTCCTAAGGCTACTACTATACGTTATATTACTCCTGCCACGGGTCTGCGGGGATTAGCAAGTGGACCTCCCCGAGCCTATACCCTTTCTTTCCTCCCTAAATCGTCGATCCGCAATGCTTATATTGCATCGAAACGCCGTCGCAAGCGTGCCCTGGATTAGCCACTCCTCGCCTAGCTTCATGGAATATGACGTCCGGGCTCTAGAGAAAAAAACCCACAAGCATTAGTGATCGATCCTACCATCTCATAGCACCCCGATAATATGCACAATCTCCTTTCCCTCCCACGGCCGATTGACGTGAAATGTACGACTTCATCGCCACACTCATCTGAAGTGAAACATGTGTGATCACTCGCGCCTGGCATGCAGCACAGCTGGACGTCTGGACAAGGTGAGTGGACGAAACAGACCGGAAATATCCTGACCACGACTGCAGGTGTTGCTGCGGATGAGCAGATCGAGGTATCCTGACCTATCCCCTCGAACACACCTTGTTGGCATTTGCAGCCTTCGAGCCGAACATGGAGGTGCGGGATCTATTTAATCGTACTCGATACCCTTCTTCGTCACGACAGAAACAGCATCAACACAATGTCTTCCCCACTTCAACTACTACGTTCGAGGACGTTGACCCCCTCGGTCAGAGAGGACCTTCTCCACCAAGCGACTCTCGTTGCGAAGACCTCCTTCGTAATGATTCCTACCAAAGTACCGACCATGACAGCACTATGTGGCAGCTGAGAGATCTTGTTGGCCTGATCTACCCGCTCAATGGTCAAGCCCCACGAGGCATTGGGTGTCTGGTCCGAGTTAAACTAGTCCTGCTCTCGACGCAACAAATTCTCCGTTATCCCAGAGCAATAGAGATGGCAGAGACCTGTATCCAGGATGGCCCTGACTCCTATTTGGTCCATTGGGCGCCGCGTGTCGTCCACTCCTCACAGATCAAGGACTTTGACACTTTCCTCGCCACCAACAGGCTCCGAGTCTGACATGAATATCGGCAGTGAGTTCTAGGGTTGGCCTTGAGATAGTTTCAGCTGACTCAAAACAGGGCAACCGTCGTGGTTATTATGATGGAGATCGACTGGTTCTTCGACAGGTCAGACAATAGGAACTTTGACTGGGCGACAGACCTTGGTCGCAGGAATATTACGGTCGGCCACTCCATCTGGTTCCTCAGGAAAATCTACATCGATCAAGCCGACTTTGCGGAACGTTGTGGTGACGCTGAATTTGCTGCGGCGATCTCCGGACAACGTGCTGGGTTGGAAGCAGAGTTGGGCAGACTGATGTGGTACTTCGCTCAGATACGCTCATTACTTGTATACACTCGTTACCTTCCTACTATCCGATCATGTTTCTGAAGGGCAAAGATATTGACTGCGGCTTTAGCGTATGTCGAACGAACATCCTCCTACAAGAGCAGGTAGTGCACGCTCCAAGTGTCTTGGCACAGAGGTGACGGGTCGGGTGCGGGGAGCTACCATGGGTACTAAGTCTCGTTTTGACATTTGTTCACCCCACAAGACACATGAGCATGGCTGAATCGTCCTTTTCGCGTTCCTGCGCATTGTGGAAAAGTTGAAGAATTTCCGAAAGGATGCCGCCGGTGTTAGCAGGATCGCGGACCCAGAGAGGTCAGCGATCATATGCACAGGATGGCGGCAGGTGATGAAAATCGATGACGCCAAAGGTATAGATCAGAGAACAACTACTGACCAGACTGACACGATTGCAGCTTTCCAGCGCTACCAAGCTCAAGCGTTGAAGATGGCGATCGTGCATGACCTGGCCGGAAGCTATCACTGGGGACATTGCACCAGCAGATGGTGTAACGAAAGGTAAGTCACACATATCAAATCACTTCCTGCTTCTCTAACTTCATGATTCCAGAGCAGAAGCATATTCGCGAAAAAGCTGGCCTTCGAGTACTTGTCCGCTTTGACCGGGCAAGCTTCAGGGGAAGAGATGTTCCAGTTATGGCAGGAGTACGAGGAAGGACAAAGTGAAGCAGCTCGTCTCGTGCATAGCATCGACGCCCTCGAGTGCATGGATCAGGCTTTCATCTATGAGATACGATCGCACAAGAGCAAGGATCTTGGAGAATCCATGGACTTGTCGAAGAAGGTTGTACACGAGTCTGTCATACCAGGGTAGACTCTGCTTCGCGAGGAGCGGGACGAGTTTTGGTCAGAGAAGCCTCCGACATGCGAGGTCGTCTTCGTAATTGGTGAGAGAGCCTTTACATCTCTTGTCCTTGAGCTAATAGCATAGGCGGTCCTGGTAGTGGCAAAGGTACGCAGTGCGAACGACTTGCAAGAGAATTCGGCTGGTTACATCTTTCCGTTGGCGACCTCCTAAGAGAAGAAGCCAACACTGTAGGCCTCCATTCGCCAAATTCATAAAGCAGAGTATACAGGAGTCGGTGATAATCCCAGCCGACCTGACACTGCGATTGATCGAGGACAAAATGAAGAAAGCCGAACCAGGCCAGCGGCTAGTCTTGCTCCTGGACGGTTTCCCCGGAGCATAGATCAGCTCAATGCTTTTAACGAGAAGGTCCACACCTCGTATCCTGCTCAGTGAGCATTACTGATTGGTCTCAGTTTCAACAACGACACACAACATTGGCCTTACTTTATGCTCAGAAACAACACTAAGAGAAAGACTCGTGGCCGAGCGTCATCGTCTGGTCGTGCTGACGATAACGAGGAGACTGTAGTCAAACGTTTGCAAACCTGGACAGAGGATAGTCAAGCCATCATGACACGTTTGAAAGAAAGCACGCGCTTCCACGAGGTGCGTATTTCAGCTACGGAGGGAACATTGAAATCACTGACTAAACAGGTTCATGCATCAGCATCGATTGAAAGCGTCTATGAACAGGTGAGGTCATTGCTGGTTGAGACGCTGCTATCCTCCTAAACAAGATGGAATGAAACGAAGTGTGGGACCATTGTCACTCCGACTCGCTCATGTTCACATGTGACAAATCCAAGAGTGACACTAGATCCAAAGGCGCCTTGATATCGTCAAAGCATGCTCGCTTGCTGAAGTATCCATCGAGTGTACTCTCGTTCGTGCTTGCGTATGGTTGCTCCAAAACTGACGGAGTCAATGATGATCAATGGTAGGAAGCACCGTTGCTTACATTCTAGGGTCTTTCGACATATGTGCTGTGGAGCCTCGCCGACTGCTCGCAGATGTATTGTCAAGAGATGAGTCAGCATAAGATTTTTGTCAATCAGCTCTTTTGGCGTCGCGGGGTGTCTCCATGCATATCCCTAGCAAAGTCAGCAGAGCCAGCATAATCGAGAATATGCCTGACATGTTTATAGCGACGATGCCACGGTATCAAGCGCCATGTATCTCGCTCCAAGATATGCAAGAAAAGCAGTGTTGAGAGCCAGATCTCATCGAAACCAGCTTGTCGTGCTTTCCGCATGGCCCTTTGCAATGAACGCAACAGAACTTTCTCCTGGTAGGCGATGTACATCTCGAGGAGATGATCGAGTTGGTTTTGAATCACCCGTGGTGCTGGCTTAGTGCCAAAGAGTGGTGAGTTCCCTGTCCGTGACCTCCGCTATGCCCAAGTCGATGAGCCCAGTGATGGACCATCCTTTCATTAACAGACGTGTCGCTGCATAGAGCCTCAAGGCAATTTTGCATAAGCCGGCGTTCATGGACTGTGCCATCAGCGCTGCCTTGATCGCGGATGGGATCATGACTTACGGTGAGTCCCGTGGCCAACCAACCATGCCACCAAATATCGCCTTGTGGAAAAGAAGCATAATACTGTATATGCTGTTCGACATAGTCATGAATGGTTGTCGCACGGTCCAGTCCATAAGCTGCAGTGTCGACACCAATCCAGTGTTCAGCGCTTTTGTAGTATATCGTCGTGTCTTCGGGAGATGACGGAACGAAACGGCGGCAGTCCAGTGACATTTGAGGTCCCCAAACTCGAGACGAAGAGTTATCGACGCCTTCTCAGTGGACCAACGGATCCTCTTCCATTCCAATTGCCGAGCATAGCTTCGATCCGTCCCTATAAAGTTGGTCAGCGACGGCAGCCGAATGAATCTAGGTAAGTTCTACATTTCTCAAACACTGGTTCACTGGCGAAACGAGTGAAGTCGCAGAAGATGTGTGGGATTCGTTGTTCGATGCAGGCCCAGCAGCGACCACTCTCCTCAAAGCCCTGGCACTAAGGCGACACAATCAGCACCCGTCAGGCACCGAAGACTTCAACTTGCATACCTTCCTCTTTCTGCCCAGCATATAGAACACGTCATCGACGTGGAGTTGAGCCGAGGAGCTTGTACGGTTGCCATCTCCATGTTGACCTGGACGCCCAGCTCAGCAGGTGCAGGGCTCGATCCGTGGTCAGCAGGAAAAGCAGGGCCTAGAACAAGTGCGAAGGTCGGGTCATCCATTATCGGTGCAGGTGCGTGGTCCAGCTGGTTGAACATGGTTTGGTCAAAGCTCTGGTCTTGCTGCTGGGAAGATTGGTCACTAAGCCAGTCGGTCCAGTCCAATTGACTCTGCTCACCAGAAAGTCCAAGGGCAGGGAGGGAATGCGAATTGGACGAGTGATCGTCGACAGAGAAATCAAACAGAGACTCGAGACTGGGGAAAGGATCTGTCGTGGGATTATCTGGCGTTGTGAAGAAGCTGTTGTCCACGTGTTTTGACCCCACGTTGCTCTCCAGCAGGCTGAGGAGAGCAACATACGCTTCGTCGGCGACATCAAATTGAGTTCTCCATTGCCATAGCTGACAAGAGAGGTCCGAATGGAGCCGTCCATGATACCGGAGTGCATCAGGAGAATTGATTGTGAAGGGGGAAAAAGGCAAAGTGGTAGGTCCATGGGGATGTGCTGTGTTGTGCTGCCAAGATGCTAGAGACGGCGGCCTGCCTAGCTGCCGACCCTGCAAATGGGTGCGTCTTGCGTTCGTGTCTGGCGTGTCTTGTGTGACAATTAGAGCTATGCGTGTACGCTCCGTACACATCCCATCAACGCCCTTATGCTATAGACTCATGAGACACTCAAGCGTGATCTTGAAGCAATCCTCGCACTCCTTCGTACACTGGTCGTTCCTTTGTTCTCAACTCGTTCAGCAGATTTTCTAACCTTGTTCACTCCTGTCTGGCCTCTCAGTTTCCCTCTTGTGCTATTGCGACCTGCCCGTCTCTTCTCATGGGCCGCCGACTCACGTCTAGGTTCAACTGGTACCGTGACGGCTGTAGTTGATCAGCTCACCTCGAAGGGACCGATGATACTGAGGGCCGTACCGTGCACTGTTGGCGCTTCCAGCGCCGCTTGCTTGTATCTTCGCAATGCGTCTTCCAACTCTTCCATCTGCGGGGGATCGGGAAGTTGTCTCTGTGTGCTCGTCGCTATTCTCGTCCATCATGCGAAGCAGTCGAATCAGCAACGTGAAATGGCGATTCTCCTGGTCCCAGTAGGTCTCCTCTGTGATCCAGCTACGAGCTTTGGAAATTGTGTTTGGGTCGTTGTCGCATCGAAACGCAAACTCATGATACGGTGTCCACTGGCGACCTGCGCAGTCAAGCTTAGGGCGGTGCAGATTCTGCAGGGCCTTGTCCAAGCGCCTCAAATCCATTTCGAAATCTATAGTCTTGTCGAGCGATCTGAAGGCATTGAGCATTTGTGGAAGAAGCAGACGAAGTAGGTAGACAGAGCACTTGGGGAACAAGCTCTGTGGGGCTAGTCTGTGCGCAGCGAGCGGATGTATGAGCCCTTCCAGCCCGGCCAAATTGATCTTAGCACTTATCAAAACACCACACAACACCTAATCAATGCCGCGCTGGTCATGGCGCCGCTTCGCTCTCATATAATGGTCGCACAGCAACTCATCATGGCTTGCTCTTCCGCCGACATCACCATCAAGCTTAGCAATGCCTGCATCAAGTCACCCTCTCGCCTTCTTGTACGCGGAGGCCAATTGTGATCAGATCGACGAAGCCTTTCGGAACCATGACAACAATCGCCAATACATCGAGACACTGACCGGAGCGAAGGGATCTCATGATGCTGAATGGAACCGGGAAGCAACGCCAGGCCTGCTGAATGATAGCGCAAGACTTGTCTTCACTTTGGAGGCGGAGACTTTCTTCGACCCCGTGGACGGTCTCCGCTTCGGCTGTGATGAGGAGAAAGTCGACGTCATCCTTGACAGCGACAATAGCAGAGGAATCAGCCGAGTACACTTCTCTGTAGCTCATCTCTGGGATTCAGGACCCGATCCGTTCACCCTCATCCTGCTGAATCGATCAAAGAACCGTATGGAGGTAGGCGGTCGACTTCTAATCACCTAGACGGCAGAGTGCTCCCCACTGGTCAAACTTTGATCAAGATTGGCCGACTCTCAATGACTCTACAGGGCCGAGACCGCCACGAATTGCCAAATCTCGCCCTTTTCATGTCTAATTGGGAGCGATTCCGTCGAGATGTGGAGGCGTCTGTGCCCAGGATGACGAGGCTGGATGTTGCCGCCAGTCGCTTTGACCCAACGCCACATGTGGAAGTAGATCCGACGAGTCGACTCTTTGGTGAAGTCAAAGAGGAACAAGCGACAACAAGATCTCGCAACGTCCGACGCAAGATCGCACCTGCCCATGATGGATCACCACAGCCAAAGTCTTCGACCGTCAACGCTAGATCTATCGTAGTCAAGTCGTTCCGATCAGTTTGGTCGACAGACCTACAACTCATGCGCAGAAAACGATGGCTTCCGCTTCGTTCGTAAACGGATCGAGCTGAAGCGCACAAGCAACGACCGCTTTGCGAAGCGTGAACTCTCTTTCGCCAAGAAACTTCGGCACGATCACATCATCCGAGTCCTGGCGACATTGGAAGATACCGCCCAGGTCGAGATTCACATGGAGTATCACGATCAGGGTGACCTCTGGCATTATTTGAACGAAAGGGACCTTCCACTGGAGATCTCGTCCTGTGCTGCACTTCTCGAACAGGTACTAGATGTGCTTACATACCTCGCCGACCACAATATTGCACACAGAGACATCAAGCCTGAAAACATGATTATAGCGTCTCTGAGTCCATTCAAGATCAAGCTTATCGACTTCGGATTCGCTTGCTATCATCGAGACAGTGGTCTCGACGTGAGGTACGACAAGATTTCTGAGAGTGATACTCGTGTTGCTAATTACCTTAGCCTTGACTCCATAGTTGGGACTCTTCCATTTGCTGCACCGGAGCTGTTGAGAGCTCATCTAGGGACAGCAGGCCCTCGCGAAGCAGACTTGACCTCATCCAAGCTGGACATCTGGGCACTCGGCGCTACAATATGGTACTGCGCAGCACGAGAGCTCATTCGCAAAGACCCCGGGAATCAGGCAGAGAAATGCTGCAATCGGTCACACAAGTCCCTTAGGCGGACGGGGATGACAGCGAGTCTGCGACCATCATTGCGACACGAGTCCGGGTGCACGATGCAGCTGGAAATACCTTTGACCCCAACAACTCCCCAGCAAGATCTTCCTCAACAGAGCTTTCCCTCCTGATGAACAGCTCCCAGATGGACTTGTGGCTCTGTTGATCCGTATGACCGCCAATAAGCAAGCAGACCGACCCTCTGCAGAAGTTTGCGCTGCAGATAAGTGGCTGCAGGAGTGTCACGAGACAGCAACATGACGAATAGATGCCTTCCTACCGTTCGTAAGCCTCTGCACTTGCACGCAGGATAGAGACGAAATTGAGCTATGCAACGCCTTGGCTTCTACCCCAACAGTGCCGCTGACGTTTCTCAAAAAGTGCCATTACAGTCTATTCGCGCTCAGCCCCTTAGCCATAATTAGCAGGGGTCATCCTGTTGCTCCACTTCCCGAAGCGCAATTGTCATCTTCCATCATGGTGATCCGCGGTCAAGCGTGTTGTGAACTGCGTCTCGAGTGAGCAAGAGCCAAAGTCCGTCATCGATGGTGTGCTCGCCTTGGGGTGTGGACCTCATCGACAAATCCGTCGAGCAGAGCTATCAATGCATGCGACGAGGACTTGCCCTGAGAGCGCTCGCTGCAAGATACATGAAGTGGGAGAAGGTCGGGGACCTGGCTTCTAGACACTTAAGGCTTGAGCTGACCATTCGGCGAGGAGCAGTTCATCCGAATGTTTCCGTCCGACGAATGCCTATGGTCTGCTCTAACGATCGCCAAGTGGGAAGCAGCACACGATATCTCTCCTTTGCTCTGTTCTTCTACCAGTACAGAGCCTGGACTACCTCTCTCGTAGCGTGAAACTCTCGATGCGAACGAGAGTATCGCGCTACAGGCCTAGTACTTTCTCGACACCAACCGCACAACCACTCTTACTGGACACTAGGGGCCTGGCTAGCCGACTGCCAGCACTTGTACAATGCATGAGCTTCAATTGGATATGAATGCAACAAACAATTTACTCCAGTCAGCGACTGTCCATACGCGCTTCGACTGTTGGATCCCCAAGACACGACTTTATTCGACCGCCGCAACCATTCGCAACATTGCTGCCTGCACGATATTTGCGGCTTCTTGGTCTACTTTCCGCACTGGGTATATCGGGACGTTCACTGCAACGAATATGAGGCGATTCAGAACGGTATTCTACTGTGCTTTCTTTGTTATTTCAGGCGACTACACAAAGACAGCTACGATGGACGTCATCCGGTCTTCTATAACCAGTATAGGTACGATAGAGCTCGTAAACAGGACTGTGCAGAGTTGGTCAACGAGCCCAGCGACATACCAACATTAACA
>JANZYI010000023.1:27500-30000 GCA_033846785.1 Elsinoe necatrix | reverse complement strand
CCACGGGGGGTACCGACGGAGGTGCTTTGTACAGTACTTCAACGGTGGGCTACTCAAAAGGATGCCGCTTTTACACTGCATACCCTTCCTTTTGCCCGCCGCTTTCACCGATTTGCTCCCTCTTGTAGACCCTCCGGCCTGTCGCCGGGGTCAAATTTGCCGAAAGCGGTTCAACCTCGCGGGAAGGTTTTTTGCGGGCCACTTTTTGGTGCGTTTTCCCATTTTTGCACGCGCGCGACATCGCAAAATCGCACAGCGACGACGCGGCTTCGTGGTGACTGCCGCACCTCAGGATCACCCCTCCTGGCCTGGCCGGCCCGGTCGAGATGGCCGGCCGGGCCGCCAGGACCCCCCTCGCTGCCGCCGGACCCCCCCCCCCCCCCCAAAAAAGAAGGCATTTTTGCCGGCGAACGCGTTTTGACGGCCGGGTGCCCGCGCGGGGGCGAGAGGGTAGGTCCGAGAATATAGCGTGTAGGTCTCGGCCGGAGGGATGGGGTTCCCGCGGAGTCGCGGTCTCTTTTCCGCAAAAGCAAAGTTAATTCCCCGACTAAAAAGGAATCCGACTTTTGGGGTGAGGGTAGTCCACCCCATCTTCGAGCCCTTCTCCGTCACCTGTGCCAAATCGGCGCGTACCCGGCCGACGCGGGCCAAACTCGACCACTGGGGTGGATGCCCGAGTAGACCCGGGCAAATAGGTAGTAGTACAGTAACAAAGTAGAAGGTAGAGCCTTTCCGGGTCGGTCTACGGCACTGTCGGCCTCGGCCGGGGCACCCCTCTTGGCCGTAGGGCTGCTATAGAGGCGGGCACTATGGCCTGGGAGAGTAGATGGCAGCTACACGGCAGCCGTTAGGTTCTAGACGGTGGCGGCAACCCCCCCCTCCCTTTCCCCGGGGGGGGGTGTATAGACCGTCCCGAGCCGTAGATGAAGGCTCTAGCCCCTAGAGCCTGCTACGCTAAAGGTTTAAGGATAGAGCTTTGGTAGTAGGGAGGGGTCATGCTGTCTCTGTCGGGGGGGTCACCCTGTCCGGAAATCCGAGGGGGGGTCACCCTGTCCGGGAAATCCGAGGGGGGGTCACCCTGTCCGGGAATCGAGGGGGGTCACCCTGTCCGGGAAATCCGAGGGGGGTCACCCTGTCCGGGAAATCCGAGGGGGGTCACCCTGTCCGGGAAATCCGAGGGGGTCACCCTGTCCGGGAATCGAGGGGGGTCACCCTGTCCGGGAAATCCGAGGGGGGTCACCCTGTCCGGGAATCGAGGGGGGTCACCCTGTCCGGGAATCGAGGGGGGTCACCCTGTCCGGGAATCGAGGGGGGTCACCCTGTCCGGGAATCGAGGGGGGTCACCCTGTCCGGAAATCCGAGGGGGGTCACCCTGTCCGGGAAATCCGAGGGGGTCACCCTGTCCCGGATCCGAGGGGGGTCACCCTGTCCGGGAATCGAGGGGGTCACCCTGTCCGGGAAATCGGGGGGTCACCCTGTCCGGGAATCGAGGGGGGTCACCCTGTCCGGGGAATCCGAGGGGGTCACCCTGTCCGGGAAATCCGAGGGGGGTCACCCTGTCCGGGAAATCCGGGGGGGTCACCCTGTCCGGGAAATCCGAGGGGGGTCACCCTGTCCGGGAAATCCGAGGGGGGTCACCCTGTCCGGGAAATCGGGGGTCACCCTGTCCGGGAAATCCGAGGGGGTCACCCTGTCCGGGAATCCGAGGGGGTCACCCTGTCCGGGAATCGAGGGGGGTCACCCTGTCCGGGAAATCCGAGGGGGTCACCCTGTCCGGGAATCGAGGGGGTCACCCTGTCCGGGAAATCCGAGGGGGTCACCCTGTCCGGGAATCGAGGGGGTCACCCTGTCCGGGAATCGAGGGGGTCACCCTGTCCGGGAATCGAGGGGGGTCACCCTGTCCGGGAATCGAGGGGGGTCACCCTGTCCGGGAATCGAGGGGGTCACCCTGTCCGGAAATCCGAGGGGGGTCACCCTGTCCGGGAAATCCGAGGGGGTCACCCTGTCCCGGATCCGAGGGGGGTCACCCTGTCCGGGAATCGAGGGGGGTCACCCTGTCCGGGAAATCCGAGGGGGGTCACCCTGTCCGGGAATCGAGGGGGGTCACCCTGTCCGGGAAATCCGAGGGGGGTCACCCTGTCCGGGAAATCCGAGGGGGGTCACCCTGTCCGGGAAATCCGAGGGGGTCACCCTGTCCGGGAAATCCGAGGGGGGTCACCCTGTCCGGGAAATCCGAGGGGGTCACCCTGTCCGGGAATCGAGGGGGGTCACCCTGTCCGGGAAATCCGAGGGGGGTCACCCTGTCCCGGATCCGAGGGGAGGGGGGTTACCCTGTTCCGAATCCAAGGGGTCACCCTGTCCGCCAAGCCACGTAGTACCTTCTACGCCCAAGTCCAGGGGGTCACCCTGTCCGACGATTCCTAGAGCCAATCCACAGCCGAGGGGTCACCCTAGCCTACCCACTAGGCCGGAAACGTCTAAGTCTTACGCCCGTAAAGGG
>JANZYI010000023.1:17500-20000 GCA_033846785.1 Elsinoe necatrix | reverse complement strand
GTGGCCCGCGGACGGGTGCACCCCGGGCCCCGGATCCCGGGCGGGTGGGCGGCTGCCCTGCCCCGCCGTCGAACCGGTACGCCCATCTAGTTTCCCCACCTAAGCTTCCACAAGGCAGACGCCGCCGCAGAGGACGCCGGGCCCGGAGGGCTCCGCGCACTGTGGCATTGCCGCCTCATGAGGAGGCTTCCCTTCACCGATCACACCCCGGGGGGCGGTTACCGGCTGGGGTGTGCCCCCGACTTCGTCGCGGAAATGTTGGCCATCAGCCAATCGTCCACAGACTCCATCGTTGCGCGGCGTCCCGGCTTGGGGGGAGCCCGCGTCTTCAGTCGCCCTTCCACCACGGGCCCATCCGGCAGGCGGTCGCGCCCGGCCGATTGACGGACATGGGTGTCAGAGGCGCCGTCACGCAGCCCCCGTCGCCGACGGCTCGATCTCCCCGGAGGGAGCGTGCCTGTGTGTCCAGCGATGGGGGCGCGATCCGGCCGTCCTTAAACCAACCAGGTGTATATGGTTCCACGGGGGGTACCGACGGAGGTGCTTTGTACAGTACTTCAACGGTGGGCTACTCAAAAGGATGCCGCTTTTACACTGCATACCCTTCCTTTTGCCCGCCGCTTTCACCGATTTGCTCCCTCTTGTAGACCCTCCGGCCTGTCGCCGGGGTCAAATTTGCCGAAAGCGGTTCAACCTCGCGGGAAGGTTTTTTGCGGGCCACTTTTTGGTGCGTTTTCCCATTTTTTGCACGCGCGCGACATCGCAAAATCGCACAGCGACGACGCGGCTTCGTGGTGACTGCCGCACCTCAGGATCACCCCTCCTGGCCTGGCCGGCCCGGTCGAGATGGCCGGCCGGGCCGCCAGGACCCCCCTCGCTGCCGCCGGACCCCCCCCCCCCCCAAAAAAAAAGAAGGCATTTTTGCCGGCGAACGCGTTTTGACGGCCGGGTGCCCGCGCGGGGGCGAGAGGGTAGGTCCGAGAATATAGCGTGTAGGTCTCGGCCGGAGGGATGGGGTTCCCGCGAGTCGCGGTCTCTTTTCCGCAAAAGCAAAGTTAATTCCCCGACTAAAAAGGAATCCGACTTTTGGGGTGAGGGTAGTCCACCCCATCTTCGAGCCCTTCTCCGTCACCTGTGCCAAATCGGCGCGTACCCGGCCGACGCGGGCCAAACTCGACCACTGGGGTGGATGCCCGAGTAGACCCGGGCAAATAGGTAGTAGTACAGTAACAAAGTAGAAGGTAGAGCCTTTCCGGGTCGGTCTACGGCACTGTCGGCCTCGGCCGGGGCACCCCTCTTGGCCGTAGGGCTGCTATAGAGGCGGGCACTATGGCCTGGGAGAGTAGATGGCAGCTACACGGCAGCCGTTAGGTTCTAGACGGTGGCGGCAACCCCCCCCTCCTTTCCCCGGGGGGGGGTGTATAGACCGTCCCGAGCCGTAGATGAAGGCTCTAGCCCCTAGAGCCTGCTACGCTAAAGGTTTAAGGATAGAGCTTTGGTAGTAGGGAGGGGTCATGCTGTCTCTGTCGGGGGGGTCACCCTGTCCGGAAATCCGAGGGGGGTCACCCTGTCCGGGAAATCCGAGGGGGGTCACCCTGTCCGGGAATCGAGGGGGGTCACCCTGTCCGGGAAATCCGGGGGGGGTCACCCTGTCCGGGAAATCCGAGGGGGGTCACCCTGTCCGGGAAATCCGAGGGGGGTCACCCTGTCCGGGAATCGAGGGGGGTCACCCTGTCCGGGAAATCCGAGGGGGTCACCCTGTCCGGGAATCGAGGGGGTCACCCTGTCCGGGAATCGAGGGGGGTCACCCTGTCCGGGAATCGAGGGGGTCACCCTGTCCGGGAATCGAGGGGGTCACCCTGTCCGGGAATCGAGGGGGTCACCCTGTCCGGAAATCCGGGGGGGTCACCCTGTCCGGGAAATCCGAGGGGGTCACCCTGTCCCGGATCCGAGGGGGGTCACCCTGTCCGGGAATCGAGGGGGTCACCCTGTCCGGGAAATCCGAGGGGGGTCACCCTGTCCGGGAATCGAGGGGGGTCACCCTGTCCGGGAAATCCGAGGGGGGTCACCCTGTCCGGGAAATCCGAGGGGGGTCACCCTGTCCGGGAAATCCGAGGGGGGTCACCCTGTCCGGGAAATCCGAGGGGGTCACCCTGTCCGGGAAATCCGAGGGGGGTCACCCTGTCCGGGAATCGAGGGGGGTCACCCTGTCCGGGAAATCCGAGGGGCACCCTTGGTCACCCTGTCCGGGAATCGAGGGGGGTCACCCTGTCCGGGAAATCCGAGGGGGGTCACCCTGTCCGGGAATCGAGGGGGGTCACCCTGTCCGGGAATCGAGGGGGGTCACCCTGTCCGGGAATCGAGGGGGGTCACCCTGTCCGGGAATCGAGGGGGTCACCCTGTCCGGAAATCCGAGGGGGGTCACCCTGTCCGGGAAATCCGAGGGGGGTCACCCTGTCCCGGATCCGAGGGGGGTCACCCTGTCCGGGAATCGAGGGGG
>JANZYI010000022.1:30000-35873 GCA_033846785.1 Elsinoe necatrix | reverse complement strand
GGTTGGGGGTTTCGGTTGACGGCGGGGTACCCCGGTGCCACGACGTTTTCGAAATTCCTAGCACGCGCCGGTCGGTGCCTTGCCGATAAATCTCGACCGGGCGGGCTGGCAGCCGAGGGAACGATGAAGTCTTACCCAATACCAAGCAGGGCTTGATTAGGTGGAAATGACAATCCAGCGGACATGCCCCTCAGGAATGCAAGGGGCGCAATGTGCGTTCAAAGATTCGATGATTCACTGAATTCTGCAATTCCCACATTACTTATCCCATTTCGCTTTGCGTTCTTGCATCGATGCCAGAACCAAGAATCCGTTGTTGGAATTTGATTTATTGTTACTTGTACGGGTGGTACTCGGACTGCAAAGGTTTTTCAAAACAAAGAATTGGTTCAGTCCCAGCCGCGAGAAATATATATATCCAGTTCACCTGTGGCCCGGTCCCCGCCCCGCCGCCCTCTCCCGAAGGGTGGGGAGGAGTCCCCCGCCGAAGCAACATTGATTCAGCGACGGCAAAAGGTGCCGAAGTCCCCCCGGAAGCGACCTACCTCGTTTTGATCCTTCCGCAGGTTCCCCTACGGAACTTGACTACGGCAGCAGATGGCAAAGCGGTGTGTTTCCACAATACTTCTTCTTGCCGATATTGCTTTCGCGAGGAATCGACTATCGCAGCATGTACCTATTACCGAAGTAAAGACACCTACCGTCTAGTCTGGGCTGTGGCGCTAGTCTCCTGGCTAAGTCAGGCCGTTGACTGCGGATAGCCTGTTCCCATCTCGCGCGCTTGACTGTGCGAGGCGATTAACCACACACACGGGACACTTTCGGAGCCTGCCCAGTGTGACTGAGGGTTTCCACCGGGTGATATGTTGCCCACCGCCGTGAGAACGCGGGGCGGGTTAACAATTGGCATCCCTAATCATCCTCATCAGTGTCTGGCTGCGACCCTTCTCAGGGCTCCCATGGCTTCAGTTTAAGCTCCCTGACCCCAGGATGCGACAGAGTTTAATCATGCTGGCGCGACTTTACTTCCTCTAAAATGACCCCAGTTTGACCAACTTTTAGGCTTCTGCCTGGGTGGTGTTTGCCTCCTGGAAGGCCAGTCCCCAGACCCCACTGGGCCATTCAATCAGTAGTAGCGACGGGCGGTGTGTACGAGGGCAGGGATCGTAATCAACGCATGCTGATGACATGCGCCGACTAGGCATTCCTCGCTTGAAGAGCAGCCATTTGCAATGCTCCCACCCCAAAGCACGACAGAGTTTAACAAGATTACCCAGACCTTCCGACGGAATGAACTCGTTGGCTCTGTCAAGTGTAGCGCGCGTGCGGCCCAGAAAAAAAAAAAAAAAAAACAGACCATGCCATTGCCCAGCTTCCATCGGCCGACCCGGTAGTCCCTCGAAACCGAAGCGGGCCGCCAAGCGGGCCCGTCTATTACGAAACAGGTTAAGGTCTCGTTCGTTATCGCGAATTAAGCGGGGCGATACTCCACCAATAAAAAGAACGTATGCACCACCCGCACGAGAATGAAGCTCTCAATCTGTCAGTACTTATCTGATGGACCTGGTAGAAGTTTCCGTGAAAATTGCAGTCCCGGTAGCTCACCTTTTGGCTCCACCTGGTGGTGCCCTTAGTCATTTCACATTTTAAGTTCAGCCTTGGTATACTCCCCCCCAGAACCCAGAAGGCGTTTCTCGTAAGACACCGAGCGAGAAAAAAAAAAAAAAAAAAAAAAAAAAAAAAATTGTGTAACAATCCGAAATCCTAGTCAGCATCGTTTATCAGTTAGACCGCGAACGTATCTGATCGTCTTGCGATCCAGCACCGTTCACTGATTAATGACATCAAACCGTGCTTTCGCGATGGTTTAAGTATGGCGTCCAGTACCTCGACAATTTGATGTTGGATGACCCCGATATCCTATTAATCATTACGGCGGTCCTAGAAACCAACAAAATAGAACCGCACGTCCTATTCTATTATTCCATGCTAATGTATTCGAGCGAAGGCCTGCTTTGAACACTCTAATTTTTTCAAAGTAAAAGTCCTGGTTCCCCGGCACGCCCAGTGAAGGGCATGCGGTTCCCCAGAAGGAAAGGCCCGGCCGAACCAGTGCACGCGGTGAGGCGGACCGGCCAGCCAGGCCCAAGGTTCAACTACGAGCTTTTTAACTGCAACAACTTTAATATACGCTATTGGAGCTGGAATTACCGCGGCTGCTGGCACCAGACTTGCCCTCCAATTGTTCCTCGTTAAGGGATTTAGATTGTACTCATTCCAATTACAAGACCCAAAAGAGCCCTGTATCAGTATTTATTGTCACTACCTCCCCGTGTCGGGATTGGGTAATTTGCGCGCCTGCTGCCTTCCTTGGATGTGGTAGCCGTTTCTCAGGCTCCCTCTCCGGAATCGAACCCTAATTCCCCGTTACCCGTTGATACCATTGTAGGCCTCTATCCTACAATCGAAAGTTGATAGGGCAGAAATTTGAATGAACCATCGCCGGCGCAAGGCCATGCGATTCGTTAAGTTATTATGAATCACCAGAGAGCCCCGAAGGGCATTGGTTTTTTATCTAATAAATACACCCCTTCCGAAGTCGGGGTTTTTAGCATGTATTAGCTCTAGAATTACCACGGTTATCCATGTAGTAAGGTACTATCAAATAAACGATAACTGATTTAATGAGCCATTCGCAGTTTCACCGTATAGTTGCTTATACTTAGACATGCATGGCTTAATCTTTGAGACAAGCATATGACTACTGGCAGAATCAACCAGGTAACTATCTTCTCGCCGCGGCGCCGGACGGGGCCCGCCGGAGCGGGACACCGCGGTGCCTTTGGCGGGCGGCCTCCCCCGGGGGGGTTCCGCCGGAGTAGTTTGACTGGAGGGGGATGTGGCCCGCGGACGGGTGCACCCCGGGCCCCGGATCCCGGGCGGGTGGGCGGCTGCCCTGCCCCGCCGTCGAACCGGTACGCCCATCTAGTTTCCCCACCTAAGCTTCCACAAGGCAGACGCCGCCGCAGAGGACGCCGGGCCCGGAGGGCTCCGCGCACTGTGGCATTGCCGCCTCATGAGGAGGCTTCCCTTCACCGATCACACCCCGGGGGGCGGTTACCGGCTGGGGTGTGCCCCCGACTTCGTCGCGGAAATGTTGGCCATCAGCCAATCGTCCACAGACTCCATCGTTGCGCGGCGTCCCGGCTTGGGGGGAGCCCGCGTCTTCAGTCGCCCTTCCACCACGGGCCCATCCGGCAGGCGGTCGCGCCCGGCCGATTGACGGACATGGGTGTCAGAGGCGCCGTCACGCAGCCCCCGTCGCCGACGGCTCGATCTCCCCGGAGGGAGCGTGCCTGTGTGTCCAGCGATGGGGCGCGATCCGGCCGTCCTTAAACCAACCAGGTGTATATGGTTCCACGGGGGGTACCGACGGAGGTGCTTTGTACAGTACTTCAACGGTGGGCTACTCAAAAGGATGCCGCTTTTACACTGCATACCCTTCCTTTTGCCCGCCGCTTTCACCGATTTGCTCCCTCTTGTAGACCCTCCGGCCTGTCGCCGGGGTCAAATTTGCCGAAAGCGGTTCAACCTCGCGGGAAGGTTTTTTGCGGGCCACTTTTTGGTGCGTTTTCCCATTTTTTGCACGCGCGCGACATCGCAAAATCGCACAGCGACGACGCGGCTTCGTGGTGACTGCCGCACCTCAGGATCACCCCTCCTGGCCTGGCCGGCCCGGTCGAGATGGCCGGCCGGGCCGCCAGGACCCCCTCGCTGCCGCCGGACCCCCCCCCCCCCCCCAAAAAAAAGAAGGCATTTTTGCCGGCGAACGCGTTTTGACGGCCGGGTGCCCGCGCGGGGGCGAGAGGGTAGGTCCGAGAATATAGCGTGTAGGTCTCGGCCGGAGGGATGGGGTTCCCGCGGAGTCGCGGTCTCTTTTCCGCAAAGCAAAGTTAATTCCCCGACTAAAAAGGAATCCGACTTTTGGGGTGAGGGTAGTCCACCCCATCTTCGAGCCCTTCTCCGTCACCTGTGCCAAATCGGCGCGTACCCGGCCGACGCGGGCCAAACTCGACCACTGGGGTGGATGCCCGAGTAGACCCGGGCAAATAGGTAGTAGTACAGTAACAAAGTAGAAGGTAGAGCCTTTCCGGGTCGGTCTACGGCACTGTCGGCCTCGGCCGGGGCACCCCTCTTGGCCGTAGGGCTGCTATAGAGGCGGGCACTATGGCCTGGGAGAGTAGATGGCAGCTACACGGCAGCCGTTAGGTTCTAGACGGTGGCGGCAACCCCCCCTCCCTTTCCCCCGGGGGGGGGGTGTATAGACCGTCCCGAGCCGTAGATGAAGGCTCTAGCCCCTAGAGCCTGCTACGCTAAAGGTTTAAGGATAGAGCTTTGGTAGTAGGGAGGGGTCATGCTGTCTCTGTCGGGGGTCACCCTGTCCGGAAATCCGAGGGGGTCACCCTGTCCGGGAAACCGGGGGGGTCACCCTGTCCGGGAAATCCGAGGGGGGTCACCCTGTCCGGGAATCCGAGGGGGGTCACCCTGTCCGGGAAATCCGAGGGGGGTCACCCTGTCCGGGAATCCGAGGGGGGTCACCCTGTCCGGGAAATCCGAGGGGGGTCACCCTGTCCGGGAATCGAGGGGGTCACCCTGTCCGGGAAATCCGAGGGGGTCACCCTGTCCGGGAATCGAGGGGGTCACCCTGTCCGGGAATCCGGGGGGGTCACCCTGTCCGGGAAATCCGAGGGGGGTCACCCTGTCCGGGAATCCGAGGGGGGTCACCCTGTCCGGGAAATCCGAGGGGGGTCACCCTGTCCGGGAAATCCGAGGGGTCACACCTGTCCGGGAATCGAGGGGGTCACCCTGTCCGGGAAATCCGAGGCCGGCCCCCCCCCCGGAAATCCGAGGGGGTCACCCTGTCCGGGAATCCGAGGGGGTCACCCTGTCCGGGAATCGAGGGGGGTCACCCTGTCCGGGAAATCGAGGGGGTCACCCTGTCCGGGAAATCGAGGGGGGTCACCCTGTCCGGGAATCGAGGGGGGTCACCCTGTCCGGGAAATCGAGGGGGTCACCCTGTCCGGGAAATCCGAGGGGGTCACCCTGTCCGGGAATCCGAGGGGGGTCACCCTGTCCGGGGGGCACCCGCCGAGGGGGGGTCACCCTGTCCGGGAAATCCGAGGGGGTCACCCTGTCCGGGAATCGAGGGGGTCACCCTGTCCGGGAAATCCGAGGGGGGTCACCCTGTCCGGGAAATCCGAGGGGGGTCACCCTGTCCGGGAAATCCGAGGGGGGCAACCCTGTCCGGGAAAATCCGAGGGGGGTCACCCTGTCCGGGAAATCCGAGGGGGGTCACCCTGTCCGGGAATCGAGGGGGGTCACCCTGTCCGGGAAATCCGAGGGGGTCACCCTGTCCCGGATCCGAGGGGAGGGGGTTACCCTGTGCCGAATCCAAGGGGGTCACCCTGTCCGCCAAGCCACGTAGTACCTTCTACGCCCAAGTCCAGGGGGTCACCCTGTCCGACGATTCCTAGAGCCAATCCACAGCCGAGGGGTCACCCTAGCCTACCCACTAGGCCGGAAACGTCTAAGTCTTACGCCCGTAAAGGGTCACCCTGTCCCTACGTCCAAAGGCCTAATTCCTAAGACGACTCCCTCCTGCCCGTATTCCCTAGAGTCAGTCTTTCCGCCGCAAGGGCCTTAGGGGGCCACCCTGTCTCTCGCCTCGCCCCCGTCGACAGTAGGACCGGCGGGGCCGGGGATGTAGCTAGCGGGCTAGACTTCTCTAGTGGTCCGGTGACCTACTAGCCAGCCCGAAAAGGGGACTGGTGCACTCTAACCCCCCCCTTCCCTAACCCGGTAGGGCCCCGGGG
>JANZYI010000022.1:20000-22500 GCA_033846785.1 Elsinoe necatrix | reverse complement strand
TTCCACCACGGGCCCATCCGGCAGGCGGTCGCGCCCGGCCGATTGACGGACATGGGTGTCAGAGGCGCCGTCACGCAGCCCCCGTCGCCGACGGCTCGATCTCCCCGGAGGGAGCGTGCCTGTGTGTCCAGCGATGGGGGCGCGATCCGGCCGTCCTTAAACCAACCAGGTGTATATGGTTCCACGGGGGGTACCGACGGAGGTGCTTTGTACAGTACTTCAACGGTGGGCTACTCAAAAGGATGCCGCTTTTACACTGCATACCCTTCCTTTTGCCCGCCGCTTTCACCGATTTGCTCCCTCTTGTAGACCCTCCGGCCTGTCGCCGGGGTCAAATTTGCCGAAAGCGGTTCAACCTCGCGGGAAGGTTTTTTGCGGGCCACTTTTTGGTGCGTTTTCCCATTTTTTGCACGCGCGCGACATCGCAAAATCGCACAGCGACGACGCGGCTTCGTGGTGACTGCCGCACCTCAGGATCACCCCTCCTGGCCTGGCCGGCCCGGTCGAGATGGCCGGCCGGGCCGCCAGGACCCCCTCGCTGCCGCCGGACCCCCCCCCCCCCCCCAAAAAAAGAAGGCATTTTTGCCGGCGAACGCGTTTTGACGGCCGGGTGCCCGCGCGGGGGCGAGAGGGGTAGGTCCGAGAATATAGCGTGTAGGTCTCGGCCGGAGGGATGGGGTTCCCGCGAGTCGCGGTCTCTTTTCCGCAAAAGCAAAGTTAATTCCCCGACTAAAAAGGAATCCGACTTTTGGGGTGAGGGTAGTCCACCCCATCTTCGAGCCCTTCTCCGTCACCTGTGCCAAATCGGCGCGTACCCGGCCGACGCGGGCCAAACTCGACCACTGGGGTGGATGCCCGAGTAGACCCGGGCAAATAGGTAGTAGTACAGTAACAAAGTAGAAGGTAGAGCCTTTCCGGGTCGGTCTACGGCACTGTCGGCCTCGGCCGGGGCACCCCTCTTGGCCGTAGGGCTGCTATAGAGGCGGGCACTATGGCCTGGGAGAGTAGATGGCAGCTACACGGCAGCCGTTAGGTTCTAGACGGTGGCGGCAACCCCCCCCCCCCCTTTCCCCGGGGGGGGTGTATAGACCGTCCCGAGCCGTAGATGAAGGCTCTAGCCCCTAGAGCCTGCTACGCTAAAGGTTTAAGGATAGAGCTTTGGTAGTAGGGAGGGGTCATGCTGTCTCTGTCGGGGGGGTCACCCTGTCCGGAAATCCGGGGGGGTCACCCTGTCCGGGAAATCCGAGGGGGGGTCACCCTGTCCGGGAATCGAGGGGGGTCACCCTGTCCGGGAAATCCGAGGGGGGTCACCCTGTCCGGGAAATCCGAGGGGGGTCACCCTGTCCGGGAAATCCGAGGGGGGTCACCCTGTCCGGGAATCGAGGGGGGTCACCCTGTCCGGGAAATCCGAGGGGGGTCACCCTGTCCGGGAATCGAGGGGGGTCACCCTGTCCGGGAATCGAGGGGGTCACCCTGTCCGGGAATCGAGGGGGGTCACCCTGTCCGGGAATCGAGGGGGTCACCCTGTCCGGAAATCCGAGGGGGGTCACCCTGTCCGGGAAATCCGAGGGGGTCACCCTGTCCCGGATCCGAGGGGGTCACCCTGTCCGGGAATCGAGGGGGGTCACCCTGTCCGGGAAATCCGAGGGGGGTCACCCTGTCCGGGAATCGAGGGGGTCACCCTGTCCGGGAACCGAGGGGGTCACCCTGTCCGGGAAATCCGAGGGGGTCACCCTGTCCGGGAAATCCGAGGGGGGTCACCCTGTCCGGGAAATCCGAGGGGGTCACCCTGTCCGGGAAATCCGAGGGGGTCACCCTGTCCGGGAAATCCGAGGGGGTCACCCTGTCCGGGAATCGAGGGGGGTCACCCTGTCCGGGAAATCCGAGGGGGGTCACCCTGTCCGGGAATCGAGGGGGGTCACCCTGTCCGGGAAATCCGAGGGGGGTCACCCTGTCCGGGAATCGAGGGGGGTCACCCTGTCCGGGAATCGAGGGGGTCACCCTGTCCGGGAATCGAGGGGGGTCACCCTGTCCGGGAATCGAGGGGGTCACCCTGTCCGGAAATCCGAGGGGGTCACCCTGTCCGGGACCCTGTCCAATCCGAGGGGGTCACCCTGTCCCGGATCCGAGGGGGTCACCCTGTCCGGGAATCGAGGGGGGTCACCCTGTCCGGGAAATCCGAGGGGGGTCACCCTGTCCGGGAATCGAGGGGGGTCACCCTGTCCGGGAAATCCGAGGGGGGGTCACCCTGTCCGGGAAATCCGAGGGGGGGTCACCCTGTCCGGGAAATCCGAGGGGGGGTCACCCTGTCCGGGAAATCCGAGGGGGGTCACCCTGTCCGGGAAATCCGAGGGGGTCACCCTGTCCGGGAATCGAGGGGGGTCACCCTGTCCGGGAAATCCGAGGGGGTCACCCTGTCCCGGATCCGAGGGGAGGGGGTTACCCTGTTCCGAATCCAAGGGGTCACCCTGTCCGCCAAGCCACGTAGTACCTTCTACGC
>JANZYI010000022.1:0-2500 GCA_033846785.1 Elsinoe necatrix | reverse complement strand
AGCCCTGTCAGTCGAACCTGTTCCCCGTTACCCTGTTGATACGATCTGTTGAGGCCTCTATCCTATAATCGGAGTTGATAGGTGGAGGAATTTGAATGAACCATCGCCGGCGCAAGGCCATGCGATTCGTTAAGTTATTATGAATCACCAGAGAGCCCCGAAGGGCACTGGTTTTTTATCTAATAAATACACCCCTTCCGAAGTCGGGGTTTTTCAGTATGTATTAGCTCTAGAATTACCACGGTTATCCATGTAGTAAGGTACTATCAAATAACGATAACTCATTTAATGAGCCATTCGCAGTTTCACCCGTATAGTTGCTTATACTTAGACATGCATGGCTTAATCTTTGAGACAAGCATATGACTACTGGCAGAATCAACCAGGGTAACTATCTTCTCGCCGCGGCGCCGGACGGGGCCCGCCGGAGCGGGACACCGCGGGTGCTTGGCGGGCGGCTCCCCGGGGGTTCCGCCGGAGTAGTTTGACTGGAGGGGATGTGGCCCGCGGACGGGTGCACCCCGGGCCCCGGATCCCGGGCGGGTGGGCGGCTGCCCTGCCCGCCGTCGAACCGGTACGCCCATCTAGTTTCCCACCTGGCTTCCACAAGGCGGGCGCCGCCGCAGAGGACGCCGGGCCGGAGGGCTCCGCGCACTGGCATTGCCGCCTCATGAGGAGGCTTCCTTCACCGATCACACCCCGGGGGCGGTTACCGGCTGAGGTGTGCCCCCGACTTCGTCGCGGAAATGTTGGCCATCAGCCAATCGTCCACAGACTCCATCGTTGCGCGGCGTCCCGGCGGGGAGCCGCGTCTTCAGTCGCCCTTCCACCACGGGCCCATCCGGCAGGCGGTCGCGCCCGGCCGATTGACGGACATGGGTGTCCAGAGGCGCCGTCACGCAGCCCCCGTCGCCGACGGCTCGATCTCCCGGAGGAGCGTGCCTGTGTGTCCAGCGATGGGGGCGCGATCCGGCCGTCCTTAAACCAACCAGGTGTATATGGTTTCCACGGGGGTACCGACGGAGGTGCTTTGTACAGTACTTCAACGGTGGGCTACTCAAAAGGATGCCGCTTTTACACATACCCTTCCTTTTGCCCGCCGCTTTCACCGTTGCTCCCTCTTGTAGACCCTCCGGCCTGTCGCCGGGGTCAAATTTGCCAAAGCGGTTCAACCTCGCGGGAAGGTTTTTGCGGGCCACTTTTTGGTGCGTTTTCCCATTTTTTGCACGCGGCGACATCGCAAAATCGCACAGCGACGACGCGGCTTCGTGGTGACTGCCGCACCTCAGGATCACCCTCCTGGCCTGGCCGGCCCGGTCGAGATGGCCGGCCGGGCCGCCAGGACCTCGCTGCCGCCGGACCCCCCAAGAGAAGGCATTTTTGCGCGAGGCGCGTTTAGACGGCGGCCGGTGCCCGCGCGGGGTGGAGGGGTGGGGTCCGGGCCCACTAGCGTGTGTCTCGGCCGGAGGGATGGGGTTCCGCGCGGTCCGTGGTCTCTTGTCCATGAAGCTAAGTTAATTCCCGACTAAAGGAATCCGACTTTTGGGGTGAGGGTGGTCCACCCAATCTTAGCAGTATCTCCGTCGCCTGTGCCAAATCGGCGCGTCACCGGCCGACAGGCCAAACGCGCTCGACCACTGGAGTGGATGCCGAGTAGACCGGACGGAATGGTGATAGTCACTGGTAATAACCAAAGGGTGAGAAGGTAAAGGCCTTTCCGGGTCAGTCTCTCGGCACCCTGTCGGCCTCGTCGAGCGCCACTCTTGGCCGTAGGGCGCTGCTATAGAGGCAGGCACTATGGCCTGGAGAGTAGATGGCTTGGCTGGGCGGGGGCGTTGGGTTTCTAGACAGTGGCGGCCCCCTCCCAGCACCCGGGAGGGGTGTATAGGCCGTCCCGAGCCGTAGATGGAGGCTCTAGCCTAGAGCCTGCTACGCTAAAGGTTTAAGGATAGAGCTTTGGTAGTAGGGAGGGGTCAGTGCTGTCTCTGTCGGGGGTCACCCTGTCCGGAAATCCGAGGGGGGTCACCCTGTCCGGGAAATCGAGGGGGTCACCCTGTCCGGGAATCCGAGGGGGTCACCCTGTCCGGGAAATCCGAGGGGGTCACCCTGTCCGGGAAATCGAGGGGGTCACCCTGTCCGGGAATCGAGGGGGTCACCCTGTCCGGAATCGAGGGTCACCTGTCCGGGAAATCGAGGGGGTCACCCTGTCCGGGAATCGAGGGGGTCACCCTGTCCGGGAATCGAGGGGGTCACCCTGTCCGGGGAATCGAGGGGGTCACCCTGTCCGGGAATCGAGGGGGTCACCCTGTCCGGGAATCCGAGAGGGGGTCACCCTGTCCGGGAATCGAGGGGGGTCACCCTGTCCGGGAATCGAGGGGTCACCCTGTCCGGGAATCGAGGGGGGTCACCCTGTCCGGGAATCGAGGGGGGTCACCCTGTCCGGGAATCCGAGGGGTCACCCTGTCCGGGAAATCCGAGGGTCACCCTGTCCGGGAAATCC
>JANZYI010000021.1:0-36745 GCA_033846785.1 Elsinoe necatrix | reverse complement strand
TAACCCTAACCCTAACCCTAACCCTAACCCTAACCCTAACCCTAACCCTAACCCTAACCCTAACCCTAACCCTAACCCTAAGTAGGAAATTAACTAAGTAAGCTTGTCGGGACGACTAGTAATATATGCTCGATAGTATTTAGGATCTATACGTATAGCCTACTATCCGAGAGAGTAAAATATATTACGTAACTACCCTAGCTAGTTCTTGCCCTTAGGATGACCGAAATAGTAAAGATATATATCTATCTCGGTATAGAAGATATCTATAAGAGGAGAATCCCCTTCGGCCTACTATTTAAAGATGTTAATAACTATATTACCGTCGGTAACCTATTCGTCGTAAAGCCCCTTACGGAAACCGTCGAGGATAAGCTTCCTCGTATCCTTAGAGATGTAACGATCTATAACTATAGACTTATACTTAAAAACACTACGCTTAGTAGACTCGCGAGCGACACGGAAAGTTGGAATAAGCTACTTAGCTGTCTCTTTCTGTATACGTATTAAGTCTAGAGTGCCCCCGTAGTAGGCGTTATACTAATAGCGAATACGCCTAGCTAAAACTTCGTACTTAAGGTTAGTAAGTAGGTATAGACGACGAGCCAGAAGACGAGTGTGTAAGTGACAGACGGTCGCATTAGTAGCTAAATCCTTACGCATCTAAGTGTTTATAATGACGGCGAGTTCGGAATTAAAGAGCGGCTCCTTTAAGGTAAACTCGGCCTTAACCCTCGGAGGGACTCTAGTGTAGTTACACTCCTTCTTAGTCGACGAAGTAATAGCCTTACCCTTACCCCTGTCCTACGGAGCAACTAATGTAGAAATAGAGCGATCGGGTATCTCGTACTATCTATTACTATCATCGAATTCGTTAAAGCGACGCTTCTTAGAAGGAGAACCTTTACGACTAGTCTCTACCGACAGAATAGCCTCTTATTCGACTAGCTCCTCTTTATCCTCTTCTTCTTCCTCTAAGCGACTAAGACGGAGACGTATAGAACGACGTAAGCGGCTTAAAACCTGTACAGGAGTAGCCGCTCCTAAGCCCGGCTTAGGTCTAGCACTGCTAAGGTTTACCCGAGAACTTCCTCCTACGAATATTACGGCTTTAGTAATACGTACCGCGTTAGTGTTAGAAACACCGGGATAACTAGAAACCGAAGCTTAACGACTTCCGAACGTAGTAGTGGACGAGGTAGTAGGGGTGCTACTAGTGATCTAGGACGGAGCGGGAACCTTATATAAGAAACCGAGCTCATTCTAGGCGAAATACTTAGTGAATTGTCCTTTACGGACCATACGAAGCTCCTTTACGTTAAGTACCTTAACGCTCGGCTACTTCGAGGATTCGACTAATTTAGCCGTAGTAGTAATGTCTTATAGGCGGACGTCGTAACTAATGATGCTCTTCGGGGTGCTAATACGTTTAATAGTTACGCGAACCACTATATTAATAGTCTAACGGAAAGTCTTCCCCCTAGAGATGTAGTTAAACTACTAACGAGAACGATCCCCTAAACCGGAGTACTAATCCTTATAGAGCTCGTAGGATAGCTTATAATCCGAAACGCTACGTTAAAGAGCGCTATAATGTTCTAAACTCTTGTTCCTATTCTCCTTAACTCTCTCGTATATACTATAAGCCTTAGGAAACATTTCCTCCTAATCCTTCTTACTTAAGGCGACGATATTACCCTCGAGGAGACTATAGATAATATCGTAGGTAAGTGTCTCGACGTAGTTCTAAGCCTTTATAGCGATACCGAGGACCTGCGCGATGAAATCTATACGGATATTATCGTTACACTTACGGGCGTACTTTAAGACCTCCTCGGCATTCGTAAAGTTCTTGTCCTTATACGTAAAGACTCCGACTCCTCTGTTCTAACTACCGCCTCCGTTTATTACCTTAGAGTCGCCGGATAGGATTATTGTACTTAAGGTAGGATTAGCCTCTAGCTGACCTCTACCTCCCTATATAGTATAAAAGCTATAAGACTATAAAACTCGCGGCTATCGATAGGGTATTACGAATAAATAGCGTAACTATTGTCTAATAACGCTATAGCCTCGTCTTACCACGAAAAGGAGACCTTCTAAGAGCTTCGTTAGATATATTATCTTACGGAAATAAAAGGTAGGTTTCTATAAGGTGTAGGAGATCGAGGGGTTATATTAGAAAATTTTCGCGCGGCAACACTAGCTCTGCTATAGTAATATCTACATGTAGGTATATCTAGTAAGCGCTACACCTCTTATAATTCGCTATATACGGCGGCACTATATATTTATATAGCACCTTTACACCTTCTTCCTCTTTGTCCTTTTACTATACCGTTTACTATATAGAACCTCCGTAAACATATATAAAGAAATCGAATTCGGAACTAAGGAAACGTAGAAGTGCTTCGAGGAAGTAATCTAGGTACTATAAATAGAAACAATAAAGGAAACCTTTCACCTTACCGTTTATCCGTTCTAATAACTCGTTAGATCTACTACCCTTAACGGCGGCGACGTAATATGTATATAATGGTTGTAACCGACTATATATATAATGAAAATCCCTCTTTTATTAACCCTACCCCCTCCCCCTAGTGTCTAACCTAGACACTAAAGCTACTCTATAATCTCGTACTCGTCGCGATTAAAGCCCTCTAGACGTGTAATCTCGACGATAGGTTCTTATTCTAATGCGTAACGAAGTGCTACTATATGCACTTACTCCTTATCTACCGACAAGTACTTCTTTAATCTCCGACGTGTGTATATACTACGAACCTCGACGCTATCTAGCTTAGTAATCTTATATAAACCTAAATCGTGAACTTTGACAATACGATACGGGCCCCGCTACCTATTCTTAAGCTTATCTTGTCGAATCTTCTTATAATAAGTATTGTAGACTAGGACGATATCGTCAACTTTAAGCTTATTATATTAAATCCGGCGACGTAGATCCTATGCCTCTTTATATTCTTAACGAAGACGATATATACGATCCTACGTCTCCTAAAGATCCTCGTCCCTCCGTTTAAGTTGTCGAGCACGAGCGGCAATAAGCTCTTCCGTAGTGCGAACCTACGACTAATCCTATGTTCGCTAACTATAAATATCGAATTCTACCGGAAGGACAGTGTCGGTCCTAAACATAAGTAACGAAGGTATTTAACCGGTGATCCTATTAACGGTTAACTATTCGGCTTATAGGACGTAAGTAAGATATTAAACCTATTAGCTATTGTCCTTACCCGTGATCTTCGAAAGGCTATCTATAATGTTCGGATGCCCTCGTTTAGCCTTATTAGATTATAGATTGTAGGCTAAAGTGACGACGTGATCTATACTAAACTACTCGGTGAGAGAGTAGACTAACCCTTTAAACTCGGAACCTCTATCTACTACTAGTGTCTTAATGGCGCTAAACCTATATATAACCTCTTCGTATAGGAATTTCGTAGCGGACTTACTATCGGAATTATGTAGTGCCTTAGCCTCTAGCTATGAACTAACGGCCTCCCGAGCAATAATAAGATATTAACATCCTTCCGATATAGGTATATAAACGACATCGACGTACTACTTCGTATAAAGGGTAGAGACGCCGCTCGGATGTAGCTCCTCTATTTCTCGTAAAAGCGCTCTTCTTTAACATTCGTCGTACGTAGCTACGTAGTGGCGAATATTAGCATATAGCGTCTTCTACTAGTACTAGTCGGCAATCTTTCTCTAAGTACCCTTACGACCCTTATAACTACTTCCGTTATAAAGCTCTTTAATAATCTTATCTCTATAGTCCTCTATATCGACGACGCGGCGTAACGGCATTAACCTCTAACTACGTCTAAAAAGGTAACTATTATTAACAAGGAATATCGACGTATTCCTCTTAAATTTTATAAATTCGGAGGTGTCTAGATATAGCGGTCGTCGTAACGTTATAAGATAGTCGGTAATGTCTTACGATTCTACTAAATATTCCTCGCGAACTAGAGTAGTTCGCTTATTACTCCTATCTACCTAGAGAGGACGAATAGACACGTAAAACAGCTCGGAATCGATTAAGTCGTCTACGTCTATATTATGTGCCTTATTATCATTGTCCGACGGACCTCGTAGGCGGCGAGAAAGCCTATTAGTAGCTCTATTCTTCTTGCTAGGAACATGTCGAACGTCGAAGGCGAATAAGCGTATCTACGTAATCTACTAAGCGGTAACCGAACTAGGAAGATTAGTAGCGGATCGATTAAGTTATACTACTAAGGTGTTAGCGTTAGTCTCGATAATGAATAGGACCCTATAAAGATACAAACGGACCTTCTATAACGCCTTAAGTACACCGCGGCACTCTCTCTTACTAGCATTATACTTCTTTTTAGCTTTAGACTATATACTAGATTTAAAACGAACGATATAACGTTTCTTCTTAGCCTCCGAGCTCTCCTATATAAGGATTACACCCTAACCTATTAAACTAGCGTCTATAGCTAAGATAATCGATCCGGCTTATTTACTATAATTAATCGACGTAAGTACGGGTGTAGAAGTTAGTGCCTATTTAAGTGCGTTTATAGAGGATTATGCCTCCTTAGTCTATTCGAAAACGATACTAGCCCGAAGTAGCTAATATAACGGCCGGGCGACGATAGTAAAATCCTTAACCTATATACGGTAATACATATAGATGCTAAGGAAAGCGCGCACCTCCGTACCGTTCTTATATAGTAGCCATTCTATAATCTTAACGATCTTAGACTAGTCTAGATAACGGCCTCTAGAATTATAGACAAACCCTACTACCTTAAGACCTAACTATAAAAACTAGGACTTTCTACTAGAAATAGTGACTCTAGCTCTCTCTATATCGGTAAGCGTATAGTCTAACGTCTATATATGTTCTAGCATAAAACGTCTAACACTAGGAAAAGACTCCTCTCTACTATAATCCGTACGAGGTCCCTTAATCCCGTTATCGTCTACGAAAGGTTATATATTATAAGGTATCCGATCCCGTAGAATCGTGTCGTTAATCCTATAGAACTACGTAACTGAATTCGTCGCTCCCTAAGGAAGTCTTATCTATCGGACGAGTCTAATAGGTGTCATAAATAAGGTAATATTACGGCTTTCCTCCGTAAGGGGGACTTAGTTATATCCGGAAAAGTAATCTACGAGTAAGGCGACGTATATACTAGTAAAAGACTCCGAGAATTTATCTATAGAAGGAGGGAGGTTAGCATCTCTAATCGTTACGCGATTAATACTTATCGCCGCATTAACTAGCCGATACTTATTCGCATCCTTCTTCTTAACTAGGAAATAAGGATTCCTATACAGTGCGTAACTTAGCTTAAGGAGCCCGTTCGTAATCCTCTCTTTTACTATATCTACTACGATACCTATTAAGGATCGCGGAATAGGGAAACTAGGTTCCTACTACGGCGTGTAGTCTATAGTCCTAATAGACTACGCCGGCGTAACGTCACTTTTTACCGTACTAATCTCGGAGAAGTCCTAAGCTAGAATAGCTTCTCGGTTTAGGAGTACTTATATTAATACCTCCCGTTTAGCTAGAGTAACTTCGTGACTAATAATAAGCTTACGCTCTCTCTCGGGTATAAGTCGCGATCGCTCCTTAATATTAGAAAACTTAGCGATAAGTAGGTGACCGTATAGCGCTAACCGGAAAGGTCTTAATGCTTTACGAGCTAAGCACTATTCTCGCTACGTATTCACCCCTCTAGGTGTAGAACCGTCTAAGATCGAAGTATCTACTAGCCGAACCTTCTTATCCTTCCTTTTATATAAGGTATTTACCCCTACCCTCGGCACTCTACGGGAGGCTCGACGTATTCTAAGCCGTACGGCTATAAGCATCGATTGTATATTATTCTTTCGAGAGATCCGAGGCACACTATCGTCCTCTAATGACGGTATAAACTAAAAACATCCGCGTAGTAGGTTAGCTAGCCGTTCCCCTCTAGAGGATAGAACATTAGCTATGCGGCGAATTCGGTAAATCTCCGGCAATGCTAGTTCTAAGCCTAGCTTAGATCTAGGAATTTTTGCGCTATTCCTAAAAAGGAAACCCTCCCGTTCTCCTATACCCTCCTCGAATGTACGAACCCCTTTATCCTAAGTAACCTATAAAAGTAGAGAATTGTTTTTATCGTTTTCTAGTGGTTTATAAAGAATTAAATCCGTGCACGTATTATTAATATAAGAAATAGGGAGATCCGATCCATAAGTAACCTATAAAGAAGAAATAGAAACCGAAACTCCTAGTCGATATCCCGGCTCTCCTCGCGCGACATTATAGCCGGGACCGATGCCGCCTAATCGTTTAAAGACCTCGATAACCTCGTTAACTCGTGGAAAGATCTATTCTTTAGTCCGCTCGATTTCGCACCCTAAAAGGTGACCTTTTACGAACTATTAGCCGACTAGATCGTCCTATACTAGGAACTATTATCTATATTTTAAGAAATAAGACGAGACTTACGTTCGAAAGGCCTTCCTAGAATAACGTATTCTAACCTCTTCCTAGTTAATAAGAAATGCGTATAGATCACGACACCTCTAATGTTAACGGGCATATTAATATAAGCCCTAGAGAAAGAGCCTATACCTATTATACTATCTATAATAATCTTAATATCTCGCTAGATCGGCAAACCTAGTTCCTTAGCTAACCTTAACGATATAAGGTTGTATTTAGCACTACTATCGAGAAGCGTACGAACCGTAGTCGTATTAAACCTAAGACTAGTAATTAACCTCGGACTAGCAATAGTTATTAAATCGGCGGAAGCTCCCTTCTAATCTATATCCGTATTAGGATCGAGATTCACGAATTCCTCCGGTTGTTAGACTAGATTCACCTCGGCACGAGGGCGGAAGAGCTCGGGAATGTTATTACTAGGAAGATTAGGGTTGTCGAACCTTCGATAAAAGATCTTAGATAACGGTTATAAGATTCCGAGGAGAGACCCTATCCTTATTATAATATTAGAGTTTAATAAGGATTATATAGCTTACTACGGATTAGTAACCTATTATAGAACCTTGTCGAAGCGCTTAGTGCGAGGAACACGCTTTATAGGTCGTAGAGCCTCCTTAGCGACTAGATCCTCTATATCGGCGTCTTCCTCCTTAGTCTTAGTAACGGCTTTAACGGTAGCCGAACGAGCCCTAGTAATAGTTACCCCTTCCGGAACATTAGTAATAGCTACCGGACGATAAGTACTAGTACGAAGGGACTTAGCGACGCCGTAGGACGGTTTAGAAGGACCTACCTTAGTGACCCTATTAGTAGGACTCTTACCTTTGTCCGTTCGAGCATTACGAGGTGTAATATTCGGCTAAGTAGTAGCTATAACCGGAACTCCCTTAACGAAATCGTCTTTATCGTTATTATCCCTCCTAACTAGATCCTCTAGGTAGAAATCCTTACACTAAATAGACTTAGACGCTTCATCCTTAGAATTATCGTCGACAGTTAGCATCTTATAGTCTAGGTTGTTAACCGCTAACTTCCCCGTAGCTTAGAGCCTAGCCTTAACCTATTCTTATTATAATTAAGTAGCTCCCTTATTACGTCTTACTAGACGACTAACTAGACACTATAGGTTCTCCGTAGTTCCTTAAACTAAGCTATTACCTTCTAAATGTAGGAGACTAAGATTAATAAGCTTTCGAAGCTCTAGGTAATTAGGTCGAGAGTAACCTTCCTTTTTATAGTACTAGTACCTACGAGGACCGAGAGGAATAGTATTCGAACCGGTCGCTAGTGTGAATCCGGACGGTTAATACGTAATAGGGGCCGGACGAGGTAGTCCTATAGGAAGAGACTAGCTATTTATTACTTATACGACTTAGACCGATAGCTTATCTATCCTCTTATAAAGAGCCTATATACTCGAATCCGAAGGAGGGGTAGTAGTAGGAGTGTTCGTTAGAGCCTTAGCGGAAAAGTTAGAGACACGAGGCGGAGTAGTGCTTTCTTTAGTAATGGCCGCCGTAACCTTCTCGCGCTCCTTACGAACCGACTAAAAGGATTCGAGTCGTCGTATCTTAGAGATCTTCTCTTTAGCTAAATAGTAGATCCTCGGAAAATCCTTAAAGGTGTCGGGGTGCTTTATATCTATACTACTCTTTACTCTAACGTAACTACGAATATTAGCTAGAAGGCCTTCGGTGAACTACGTACCTCTCGTAATAATATCGAGTCGAGTCTCACCTAGAGCGTTAGCGGTCTTCCTAAACATCCTATAGTACTAGAGTATATTAGAGAAGGTCTCCCTCGGTGTATCCCTTAGTTATTCGAGATAAGTACGAGACGTTATTAGGTAATCCGAGTCCTTATCCTCGAAACTAAGCTTTATCTCCTTCTTAAGACTAACCTAGTCTCTCGAAGCCTAACTAAGATAGGATTTTACTTGTCTACGGATCTTAACGCTATAATACTAAGGTAACCTTCGAATAGTAACCTCCTTAGAAAGATTATAGGATCGAACAAAGGTCTCCTATTCTTCTATAAACTCTATAACGTTATAGCTGTCGAAGTAAGGAGCACCTTATTGCCTAGGGCTAGGAGCTAGTAGGGTTATCTACACTATAAAAGGCTACCCTCCCTATTATATCGATACTAAACCTTTAGCTATTAGAGGAGTCCGTTCCTCGTCCTTTAGTAGGTTCGAAGGAGTCGTACGCTCCTCTATAGAAGGAGGTATTAGCTAAGGGAAAGGAGTACTCTCCGGATTAAGGCCGATATTTATTATAACGTTTCCTTTGTCCTCGGACTCGTTACTTACTACTAAATAAGTAGCTTTACGGAATTTAGAAAATCTTTATCTAGCACCGAACTCTTCTAGTAACATCGATATCCTCTTAGAATAAAGAACTAGTGCTACTAAGATGTTTTCGAACAGTAGTAGGATTAACCTTAGTATTTAAATAAACTATTAGTGAACTCTATGCTACTATATAGTACCTAGGCTAAATCTAGATAGCCCTTATACGCTATATCGTATACTTTTAGCCCTTTTATCTATAAAGGCTTAGTCCTTCCGCATTAGTCGTCGTCTCTATTCACTTCCGCTACTTCTAAACCTAGGTCTATTCCGGGTCTAGAGTTGCTATATTCTCCGTCTATATAGATAACTCTTACGAGTTAGAAACTCCTAATCAATACTCGTATCGAATATCGTTTAAATCGAGTAGCTGTAGCCGCTCCTATCGGGGTCTTCTAGATGCCTAACTAATTCTCCGTCACGAAACTCGTCGTGCTCTATATATACTAGAAATCGTCCTCGGAGGTATAAAAAAACTTTAAATCCTAAGAGACAGCGGCGGTCTTATCCTAGTGTCCTCGTATAGTACTGTAATAACGGCTATAGAATACTAAAGAAACCTAATAAACCTAATAAGCCTAATAAACCTAATGTAACTAATAACGAGCTACTCGTTCGATAGCTACCGTAACACTGCTCGATAATAATAGCAAGGCACCACCCCTAGCACTAAATTACTATTATTATAGTGTAGGTGTCTTCCTAGTCGAGGTATTTAGTGAATAGTATACGCTCGTCGACGACACTCGTTAGTCGGTTACTACCCTCGGAAACCTCGTAGTCGTAGAAACCGTATATATATAACTAAACGCTACCTTTCTACCTAAGCCCTTTAATGGACTATATATCGTAACCTGTGACTGTAGCTATAACTATGACGACTAAGCCTACTACACTACTTAGCCGAGTACTACACCTCGCGATGCTCGAATAGATAAAGGTAAGGGTCCTACTAATAGAGTCACTAAGGCAGGTCCTTCTAAACCGTCCTACGGCGTTACTAAGTCCCTTCGTACTAGTGCTTATCGTCTAGTAGCTATTACTAATATTCCGGAAGGTATAACTATTACTAGGTCCTGTTTAGCTACCGTTAAAGCCGTCGCTAAGACTAAGGAGGAAGACGCCGATATAGAGGATCTAGTCGCTAAGGAGGCTCCTCGACCTATAAAGCGTATTCCTCGTACTAAACGCTTCGATAAGGTTCTATAATAGGTTACTAATCCGTAGTAAGCTATATAATCCTTATTAAACTCTAATATTATAATAAGGATAGGGTCTCTCCTCGGAATCTTATAACCGTTATCTAAGATCTTTTATCGAAGGTTCGATAACCCTAATCTTCCTAGTAATAATATTCCCGAGCTCTTTCGCCCTCGTACCGAGGTAAATCTAGTCTAATAACTAGAGGAATTCGTGAATCTCGATCCTAATACGGATATAGATTAGAAGGGAGCTTCCGCCGATTTAATAACTATCGCTAGTCCGAGGTTAATTACTAGTCTTAGATATAATACGACTACGGTTCGTACGCTTCTCGATAGCGGTGCTAAATATAACCTTATATCGTTAAGGTTAGCTAAGGAACTAGGTTTACCGATCTAGCGAGATATTAAGATTATTATAGATAGTGTAATAGGTATAGGCTCTTTCTCTAGGGCTTATATTAATATGCCTATTAACGTTAGAGGTGTCGTTATCTATACGTATTTCTTATTAACTAGGAAGAGGTTAGAATACGTTATTCTAGGAAGGCCTTTCGAACGTAAGTCTCGTCTTATTTCTTAAAATATAGATAATAGTTCCTAGTATAGGACGATCTAGTCGGCTAATAGTTCGTAAAAGGTCACCTTTTAGGGTGCGAAATCGAGCGGACCGAAGAATAGATCTTTCTACGAGTTAACGAGGTTATCGAGGTCTTTAAACGATTAGGCGGTATCGGTCCTAGCTATAATATCGCGCGAGGAGAGCTAGGATATCGACTAGGAGTTTCGGTTTCTATTTCTTCTTTATAGGTTACTTATAGTTCGGATCTCCCTATTTCTTATATTAATAATAGGTATACGGATTTAATTCTTTATAAACCACTAGAAAACGATAAAAACAATTCTCTACTTTTATAGGTTACTTAGGATAAGGGAGTTCGTGTATTTAAGAGGAGTATAGGAGAACAGGAGGATTTCCTTTTTAGGAATAGCGCAAAAATTCCTAGATCTAAGCCGGGCTTAGAACTAGTATTACCGGAGATTTGCCGAATTCGCTATATAGCTAATGTTCTATCCTCTAAAAGGGAACGGCTAGCTAACCTACTACGTAGATATTTTTAGTTTATACCGTTATTAGAGGACGATAGTATGCCTCGGATCTCTCGAAAGAATAATATCTAATTAATGCTTACTACTATACGGCTTAGAATACGTCGAGCCTCCTATAGAGTGCCGAGGGTAGGGGTAAATACCTTATATAAAAGGAAGGATAAGAAGGTTCGGCTAGTAGATACTTCGATCTTAGATAGTTCTACACCTAGAGGGGTAAATACGTAGCGAGAATAGTACTTAGCTCGTGAAGTATTAAGACCTTTCCGGTTAGCGCTATATAGTTACCTACTTATTGCTAAGTTTTCCGATATTAAGGAGCGATTACGACTTATACCTAAGAGAGAGCGTAAGCTTATTATTAGTTACGAAGTTACGCTAGCTAAATAGGAGGTATTAATATAAGTACTCCTAAACCGAGAAGCTATTCTAGCTTAGGACTTCTCTAAGATTAGTATAGTAAGAAGTAACGTTACGCTAGCGTAGTCTATTAGGACTATAGACTATACGCCGTAGTAGGAACCTAGTTTCCCTATTCTGCGATCTTTAATAGGTATCGTAGTAGATATAGTAAAAGAGAGGATTACGAACGGGCTCCTTAAACTAAGTTACGTACTATATAGGAATCCCTATTTCCTAGTTAAGAAGAAGGATACGAATAAGTATTAGTTAGTTAATATAGCGATAAGCATTAATCGCGTAACGATTAGAGATGCTAACCTCTCTCCTTCCGTAGATAAATTCTCGGAGTCTTTTACTAGTATATATATCGCCTTACTCGTAGATTACCTTTCTAGATACGACTAAGTCCCCCTTACGGAGGAAAGCCGTAATATTACCTTATTTATGACACCTATTAGGCTCGTCCGATAGATAAGACTTCCTTAGGGAGTAACGAATTTAGTTACGTAGTTCTATAGGATTAACGACACGATTCTACGGGATCGGATACCTTATAATATATAACCTTTCGTAGACGATAATAGGATTAAGGGACCTCGTACGGATTATAGTAGAGAGGAGTCTTTTCCTAGTGTTAGACGTTTTATGCTCGAATATATATAGACGTTAGACCGTACGCTTACTAATATAGAGAGAGCTAGAGTTACTATTTCTAGTAGAAAGTCCTAGTTTTTATAGTTAGGTCTTAAGGTAGTAGGGTTTGTCTATAATTCTAGAGGCCGTTATCTAGACTAGTCTAAGATCGTTAAGATTATAGAATAGCTACTATATAAGAACGGTACGGAGGTACGCGCTTTCCTTAGTATCTATATATATTACCGTATATAGGTTAAGGATTTTACTGTCGTTACCCGGCTATTATATTAGCTACTTTAGGCTAGTATCGTTTTCGAATAGACTAAGGAGGTATAATCCTCTATAAACGTACTTAAATAGGCACTAACTTCTATACCCGTACTTACGTCGATTAATTATAGTAAACAAGCCGGATCGATTATCTTAGCTATAGACGCTAGTTTAATAGATTAGGGTGTAATCCTTATATAGGAGAGCTCGGAGGCTAAGAAGAAACGTTATATCGTTCGTTTTAAATCTAGTATATAGTCTAAAGCTAAAAAGAAGTATAATACTAGTAAGAGGGAGTACCGCGGTGTACTTAAGGCGTTATAGAAGGTCCGTTCGTATCTTTATAGAGTCTTATTTATTATCGAGACTAACGCTAACACCTTAGTAGTATAACTTAATCGATCCGCTACTAATCTTCCTAGTTTAGTTACTACTCGGTGAATTACGTAGATACGCTTATTCGCCTTCGACGTTCGATATATTCCTAGCAAGAAGAATAGAGCTACTAATAGGCTTTCTCGCCGCCTACGAGGTCCGTCGGACAATAATAATAAGGCATATAATATAGACGTAGACGACTTAATCGATTCCGAGCTATTTTACGTGTCTATTCGTCCTCTCTAGGTAGATAGGAGTAATAAGCGAACTACTCTAGTTCGCGAGGAATATTTAGTAGAATCGTAAGACATTACCGACTATCTTATAACGTTACGACGACTACTATATTTAGATATATCCGAATTTATTAAATTTAAAAGGAATACGTCGATGTTCCTTATTAATAATAGTTACCTTTTTAGACGTAGTTAGAGGTTAATACCGTTACACTACGTCGTCGATATAGAGGACTATAGAGATAAGATCATTAAAGAGCTTTATAATAGAAGTAGTTATAAGGGTTATAAGGGTACTTAGAGAAAGATTACCGACTAGTACTAGTAGAAGACGCTATATACTAATGTTCGTTACTACGTAGCTACGTACGACGAATGTTAAAGAAGAGCGCTTTTACGAGAAATAGAGGAGCTATATCCGAGTAGCGTCTCTACCCTTTATACGAAGTAGTACGTCGATGTCGTTTATATACCTATATCGGAAGGATATTAATATCTTATTATTGCTCGGGAGGCTATTAGTTTATAGCTAGAGGCTAAGGCACTATATAATTCCGATAGTAAGTCCGCTACGAAATTCCTATACGAAGAGGTTATATATAGGTTTAGCGCTATTAAGACACTAGTAGTGTAGTAGGCTTAGTCGTTATAGTCATAGCTACAGTCACAGGTTACGATATATAGTCCATTAAAGGGCTTAGGTAGAAAGGTAGCGTTTAGTCATACATATACGGTTTCTACGACTACGAGGTTTCCGAGGGTAGTAACCGACTAACGAGTGTCGTCGACGAGCGTATACTATTCACTAAATACCTCGACTAGGAAGACACCTACACTATAATAATAGTAATTTAGTGCTAGGGGTAGTGCCTTACTATTGTTATCGAGCAGTGTTACGGCAGCTATCGAACGAGTAGCTCGTTATTGGTTATATTAGGTTTATTAGGCTTATTAGGTTTATTAGGTTTCTTTAGTGTTCTATAGCCGTCATTATAGCACTATACGAGGACACTAGGACAAGACCGCCGCTATCTCTTAGGATTTAAAGTTTTTTTTATACCTCCGAGGACGATTTCTAGTATATACGGAGCACGACGAGTTTCGTAACGGAGAATTAGTTAGGCATCTAGAAGACCCCGATAGGAGCGGCTATAGCTACTCGATTTAAACGATGTTCGACACGAGTATTAATTAGGAGTTTCTAACTCGTAAGAGTTATCTATATAGACGGAGAACATAGTAACCCTAGACCCGGAATGGACCTAGGTTTAGAAGTAGCGGAAGTGAACGGAGACGACGACCAATGCGGAAGGACTAAGCCTTTATAGATAAAAGGGCTAAAAGTATGCGATATAGCGCACAAGGGCTATCTAGATTTAGCCTAGGTACTACGTAGTAGCATAGAGTTCACTAATAGTTTGTTTAAATACTAAGGTTAATCCTACTACTGTTCGAAAACATCTTAGTAGCACTAGTTCTTTATTCTAAGAGGATGTCGATGTTGCCGGAAGAGTTCGGTGCTAGATAAAGATTTTCTAAATTCCGTAAAGCTACTTATTTAGTAGTAAGTAACGAGTCCGAGGACAAAGGAAACGTTATAATGAATGCCGGCCTTAATCCGGAGAGCACCCCTTCCCCTTAGCTAACACCTCCTTCTATAGAGGAGTATACGACCCCTTCGAACCTACTAAAGGACGAGGAACGGACTCCTCTAATAGCTAAAGGTTTAGTATCGATGTAATAGGGAGGGTAGCCTTTTATAGTGTAGATAACCCTACTAGCTCCTAGCCCTAGGCAATAAGGTGCTCCTTACTTCGACAGCTATAACGTTATAGAGTTTATAAAAGAATAGGAGACCTTTATTCGATCCTATAATCTTTCTAAGGAGGTTACCGTTCGAAGGTTACCTTAGTATTATAGCGTTAAGATCCGTAGATAAGTGAAATCCTATCTTAGTTAGGCTTCGAGAGACTAGGTTAGTCTTAAGAAAGAGATAAAGCTTAGTTTCGAGGATAAGGACTCGGATTACCTAATGACGTCTCGTGCTTATCTCGAACAACTAAGGGATACACCGAGGGAGACCTTCTCTAATATACTCTAGTACTATAGGATATTTAGGAAGACCGCCGACGCTCTAGGTAAGACTCGACTCGATATTATTACGAGGGGTACGTAGTTCACCGAAGGTCTTCTAGCTAATGTTCGTAGTTACGTTAGAGCAAAGAGTGGTATAGATATAAAGCACCCCGACACCTTTAAGGATTTTCCGAGGATCTACTATTTAGCTAAAGAGAAGATCTCTAAGATGCGACGACTCGAATCCTTTTAGTCGGTTCGTAAGGAGCGCGAGAAGGTTACGGCGGCTATTACTAAGGAAAGTACTACTCCGCCTCGTGTCCCTAACTTTTCCGCTAAGGCTTAAACGAACATTCCTATAGCTGCCCCTCCTTCGGATTCGAGTATATAGGCTCTTTATAAGAGAATAGATAAGCTGTTAGTCTAAGTCGTATAAGTGATAAATAGCTAGTCTCTTCCTATAGGACTACCTCGTCTAGCCCTAGTTTCGTATTAACCGTCTAGATTTACACTAGCTACCGGTTCGAATGCTATTCCTCTCGGTCCTCGTAGATACTAGTACTATAAAAAGGAAGGTCACTCCCGACCTAATTACCTAGAGCTTCGAAAGCTTATTAATCTTAGTCTCCTGCATTTAGAAGGCAATAGCTTAGTTTAGGGAACCGCGGAGAACCTATAGCGTCTAGTTAGTTGTCTAGTAAGACGTAATAAGGGAGCTACTTAGTCACAATAAGAATAGGTTAAGGCTAGACTCCGAGCTACGGGGAAGTTAGCGGTTAATAACCTAGACTATAAGATACTAACTATCGACAATAATTCTAAGGATAAAGCGTCTAAGTCTATTTAGTGTAAGGATTTCTACCTAGAGGATCTAGTTAGGAGGGATAATAACGATAATAACGACTTCGTTAAGGAAGTTCCGGTTATAGCTACTACTTAGCCGAGTGCTACACCTCGCAATGCTCGAACGGACAAAGGTAAGGGTCCTACTAATGGGGTCACTAAGGTAGGTCCTTCTAAACCGTCCTATAGCGTTACTAAGTCCCTTCGTACTAGTGCTTATTGTCTAGTAGCTGTTACTAATGTTCCGGAAGGTGTAACTATTACTAGGTCTCGTTTAGCCACCGTTAAAGCCGTCGCTAAGACTAAGGAGGAAGACGCCGACATAGAGGATCCGGTCGCTAAGGAGGCTCCTCGACCTATAAAGCGTATTCCTCGCACTAAACGCTTCGACAAGGTTCTATAATAGGTCACTAATCCGTAGTAAGCTATATAATCCTTGTTAAACTCTAATATTATAATAAGAATAGGGTCTCTCCTCGGAATCTTACAACCGTTATCTAAAATCTTTTATCGAAGGTTCGATAACTCTAATCTTCCTAGTAATAACATTCCCGAGCTCTTCCGCCCTCGTGCCGAGGTGAATCTAGTCTAATAACTAGAGGAATTCGTGAATCTCGATCCTAATACGGATATAGATTAGAAGGGAGCTTCCGCTGATTTAATAACTATCGCTAGTCCGAGGTTAATTGCTAGTCTTAGGTATAATACGACTACGGTTCGTACGCTTCTCGATAGCGGTGCTAAATGTAACCTTATGTCGTTAAGGTTAGCTAAGGAACTAGGTTTGCCGATCTAGCGAGATGTTAAGATTATTATAGACAGTGTAATAGGTATAGGCTCTTTCTCTAGGGCTTATATTAATGTGCCCGTCAACGTTAGAGGTGTCGTTATCTACACGTATTTCCTATTAACTAGGAAGAGGTTAGAATACGTTATTCTAGGAAGGCCTTTCGAACGTAAGTCTCGTCTTGTTTCTTAAAATATGGATAATAGTTCCTAGTATAGGACGATCTAGTCGGCTAACGGTTCGTAAAAGGTCACCTTTTAGGGTGCGAAATCGAGCGGACCGAAGAATAGATCTTTCTACGAGTTAACGAGGTTATCGAGGTCTTTAAACGATTAGGCGGCATCGGTTCCGGCTATAATGTCGCGCGAGGAGAGCCGGGATATCGACTAGGAGTTTCGGTTTCTATTTCTTCTTTATAAGTTACTTATGGATCGGATCTCCCTATTTCTTATGTTAATAATAGGTGTACGGATTTAATTCTTTATAAACTACTAGAAAACGACAAAAATAATTCTCTACTTTTATAGGTTACTTAGGATAAGGGAGTTCGTGCATTTAAGGGAAGTGTAGGAGAACGGGAGGATTTCCTTTTTAGGAATAGCGTAAAAATTCCTAGATCTAAGCCGGGCTTAGAACTAGCATTGCCGGAGATTTACTAAATTCGCTATATAGCTAATGTTCTATCCTCTAGAGGGGAACGGCTAGCTAACCCACTACGCGGATGTTTTTAGTTTATACTATCATTAGAGGACGATAGTATGCCTCGGATCTCTCGAAAGAATAATATCTAATTAATACTTACTACTATGCGGCTTAGAATACGTCGAGCCTCCTACGGAGTGCCGAGGGTAGGGGTGAATACCTTATATAAAAGGAAGGATAAGAAGGTTCGGCTAGTAGATACTTCGATCTTAGACAGTTCTACACCTAGAGGGGTGAATACGTAGCGAGAACAGTGCTTAGCTCGTAAAGCATTACGACCTTTCCGGTTAGCGCTATACGGTCACCTACTTATTACTAAGTTTTCCGATATTAAGGAGCGATCGCGACTTACACCCGAGAGAGAGCGTAAGCTTATTATTAGTCACGAAGTTACTCTAGCTAAACGGGAGGTATTAATATAAGTACTCCTAAACCGAGAAGCCGTTCTAGCTTAGGACTTCTCCGAGATTAGTACGGTAAAAAGTGACGTTACGCCGGCGTAGTCTATTAGGACTATAGACTACACGCTGTAGTAGGAACCTAGTTTCCCTATTCCGCGATCCTTAATAGGTATCGTAGTAGATATAGTAAAAGAGAGGATTACGAACGGGCTCCTTAAGCTAAGTTACGCACCGTACAGGAATCCCTATTTCCTAGTTAAGAAGAAGGATACGAATAAGTATCGGCTAGTTAATGCGGCGATAAGTATTAATCGCGTAACGATTAGAGATGCTAACCTCCCTCCTTCCGTAGATGAATTCTTAGAGTCTTTTACCGGTATATACGTTACCTTACTCGTGGATTACTTTTCCGGATACGACTAAGTCCCCCTTATAGAGGAAAGCCGTAATATTACCTTATTTATAACACCTATTAGACTCGTCTAACAGATAAGACTTCCTTAGGGAGCTACGAATTTAGTTACGTAGTTCTATAGGATTAATAACACGATTCTATAGGATCGGATACCTTACGATACGTAACCTTTCGTGGACGATAATAGCATTAAGGGACCTCGCACGGATTATAGTAGAGAGGAGTCTTTTCCTAGTGTTAGACGTTTTATGCTCGAATATATATAGACGTTAGACTATACGCTTACCGACATAGAGAGAGCTAGAGTCACTATTTCTAGTAGAAAGTCCTAGTTTTTGTAGTTAGGTCTTAAGGTAGTAGGGTTTATCTATAATTCTAGAGGACGATATCTAGACTAGTCTAAGATCGTTAAGATTATAGAGTGGCCGCTATATAAGAACGATATAGAGGTGCGCGCCTTCCTTGGCATCTATATGTATTACTGTATATAGGTTAAGGATTTTACTGTCGTCGCCCGGCCGTTATATTAGCTACTACGAGCTAGTATTGTTTTCGAATAGACCGAGGAGGTATAATCCTCTATAAACGTACTTAAATAGGCACTAACTTCTACACCCGCACTTACGTCGATTAATTATAGTAAACAAGCCGGATCGATTATCTTAGCTATAGACGCTAGTTTAACAGGTTAGGGTGCAATCCTTATATAGGAGAGCTCGGAGGCTAAGAAGAAACGTTATATCGTTCGTTTTAAATCTAGTATATAGTCTAAAGCTAAAAAGAAGTATAATGCTAGTAAGAGAGAGTGCCGCGGTGTACTTAAGGCGTTATAGAAGGTCCGTTCGTATCTTTATAGAGTCCTATTTATTATCGAGACTAACGCTAACACCTTAGTAGTACAACTTAATCGATCCGCTACTAATCTTCCTAGTTCGGTTACTACTCGGTGGATTACGTAGATACGCTTATTCGCCTTCGACGTTCGACATGTTCCTGGCAAGAAGAATAGAGCTACTAATAGGCTTTCTCGCCGCCTACGAGGTCCGTCGGACAATAATAATAAGGTATATAATATAGACGTAGACGACTTAATCGATTCCGAGCTATTTTACGTGTCTATTCGTCCTCTCTAGGTAGATAGGAGTAATAAGCGAACTACTCTAGTTCGCGAGGAATATTCAGCGGAATCGTAAGACATTGCCGACTATCTTATAACGTTGCGACGACCGCCACATTTAGACACATCCGAATTCATTAAATTTAAAAGGAATACGTCGATGTTCCTTGTTAATAATAGTTACCTTTTTAGACGTAGTTAGAGGTTAATGCCGTTACGCCGCGTCGTCGATATAGAGGACTATAGAGATAAGATCATTAAAGAGCTTTATAACAGAAGTAGTTATAAGGGTTATAAGGGTACTTAGAGAAAGATTACCGACCGGTACTAGTAGAAGACGCTATATACTAATGTTCGTCACTACGTAGCTACGTGCGACGAATGTTAAAGAAGAGCGCTTTTACGAGAAACGGAGGAGCTACATCCGAGCGGCGTCTCTACCCTTTATACGAAGTAGTACGTCGATGTCGTTTATATACCTATATCGGAAGGATGTTAATATCTTATTATTGCTCGGGAGGCTATTAGTTCATAGCTAGAGGCTAAGGCACTACACAATTCCGATAGTAAGTCCGCTATGAAATTCCTGTACGAAGAGGTTATATACAGGTTTAGCGCCATTAAGACACTAGTAGTGGATAGAGGTTCCGAGTTTAAAGGGTTAGTATACTCTCTCGCCGAGTAGTTTAGTATAGATTACGTCGTTACTTTAGCCTACAATCTATAATCTAATAAGGCTAAACGAGGGCATCCGAACATTATAGATAGCCTTTCGAAGATCACGGGTAAGGATAATAGCTAATAGGTTTAATATCTTACTTACGTCCTATAGGCCGAATAGTTAACCGTTAATAGGATTACTAGTTAAACACTATCGTTACTTATGTTTAGGACCGACACTATCCTTCCGGTAGAATTCGATATTTGTAGTTAGCGAATATAGGATTAGTCGTAGGTTCGTACTATAGAAGAGCTTATTGCCGCTCGTGCTCGACAACTTAAACGGAGGGACGAGGATCTTTAGGAGACGTAGGATCGTGTGTATCGTCTTCGTTAAGAATATAAAGAGGCATAGGATCTACGTCGCCGGATTTAATATAATAAGCTTAAAGTTGACGATATCGTCCTAGTCTATAACACTTATTATAAGAAGATTCGACAAGATAAGCTTAAGAATAGGTGGCGGGGCCCGTATCGTATTGTTAAAGTTCACGATTTAGGTTTATATAAGATTGCCGAGCTAGATAGCGTCGAGGTTCGTGGCATATATATACGTCGGAGACTAAAGAAGTACTTATTAGTAGATAAGGAGTAAGTGTATATAGCAGTACTTCGTCACGCATTAGAATAAGAACCTGTCGTCGAGATTACACGTCTAGAGGGCTTTAATCGCGACGAGTACGAGATTATAGAGTAGCTTTAGTGTCTAGGTTAGACACTAGAGGGAGGGGGTAGGGTTAAAAAAAGGGGGATTTTTATTGTGTATATAGTCGGTTACAACCATAGTGTACATATTACGTCGCCGCCGTTAAGGGTAGTAGATCTAGCGAGGTGTTAGAACGGATAAACGGTAAGGTGAAATGTTTCCTTTATTGTTTCTATTCGTGGTACCTAGATTGCTTCCTCGAAGCACTTCTACGTTTCCTTAGTTCCGAATTCGATTTCTTTATGTATGTTTACGGAGGTTCTATATAGTAAACGGTGTAGTAAAAGGACAAAGAGGAAGAAGGTATAAAGGTGCTATATAAACACATAGTGCCGCCGCACATAGCGAATTACAAGAGGTGTAGCGCTTACTAGATGCACCTATATGTGGATGTTACTATAGTAGAGCTAGTGTTGCCGCGCGAAAATTTTCTAATATAACCCCTCGATCTCCTATACCTTATAGAAACCTACCTTTCATTTCCGTAAGATAATATATCTAACGAAGCTCTTAGAAGGTCTCCTTTTCGTAGTAAGATAAGGCTATAGCGTTATTAGACAATAGCTACGCTATTTAATCGTAATCCCTATCGATAGCCGCGGGTTTTACGGCCTTATAGCTTTCACGCTATATAGGAAGGTAGAGGTTAGCCTAAGGCTAATCCTACCTTAAGTGCAATAATCCTATCCGGCGATTCGGAGGTAATAAATAGAGGTAGTAGTTAGAACAGAGGAGTCGGAGTCTTTACGTATAAGGATAAGAGCTTTACGAATGCCGAGGAGGTCTTAAAGTACGCCCGTAAGTGTGACGATAATATCCGTATAGATTTCATCGCGTAGGTCCTCGGTATCGCTATAAAGGCTTAGAACTACGTCGAGACACTTACCTACGACATTATCTATAGTCTCCTCGAGGGTAATATCGTCGCCTTAAGTAAGAAGGATTAGGAGGAGATGTTTCCTAAGGCTTATAGTATATACGAGAGGGTTAAGGAGAATAGGAACAAGAGTTTAGAACATTATAGCGCTCTCTAACGTAGCGTTTCGGACTACGAGTAGTCCTACGAGCTCTATAAGGATTAGTACTCCGGTTTAGGGGATCGTTCTCGTTAGTAGTTTAACCGCATCTCTAGGGGGAAGACTTTCCGTTAGACTATTAATATAGTGGTTCGCGTAACTATTAAACGTGTTAGCACCCCGAAGAGCATTATTAGTCACGACGTCCGCCTATAAGACATTACTACTACGGCTAAATTAGTCGAATCCTCGAAGCAGCCGAGCGTTAAGGTACTTAACGTAAAGGAGCTTCGTATAGTCTATAAAGGACAATTCACTAAGTATTTCGCCTAGAATAAGCTCGGTTTCTTATATAAGGTTCCCGCTCCGTCCTAGATCACTAGTAGCACCCCTACTACCTCGTCTACTACTACGTTCGGAAGTCGTTAAGCTTCGGTTTCTAGTTATCCTAGTGTTTCTAACACTAACGCAATACGCATTACTAAAGCCGTAATGTTCGTAGGAGGAAGTTCTCGGGTAAACCTCGGCAGTACTAGACCTAAGCCGGGCTTAGGAGCGGCTACTCCCGTATAGGTTTTAAGCCGCTTACGTCGTTCTACACGTCTCCGTCTTAGTCGCTTAGAAGAAGAAGAGGATAAAGAAGAGCTAGTCGAATAAGAGGCTATTCCGTTAGTAGAGACTAGTCGTAAAGGTTCTCCTTCTAAGAAGCGTCGTTTTAACGAATTCGATGATAGTAATAGGCAGTACGAGATACCCGATCGCTCTATTTCTGTATTAGTTGCTCCGTAGGACAAGGGTAAGGGTAAGGCTATTACTTCGTCGACTAAGAAGGAGTATAACTACACTAGAGTCCCTCCGAGGGTTAAGGCCGAGTTTGCCTTAAAGGAGCCGCTCTCTAATTCCGAACTCGCTATTATTATAAACACTTAGATACGCAAGGATTTAGCTACTAATGCGACTATCTATCACTTATACACTCGTCTTCTAGCTCGTCGTCTATACCTACTTACTAACCTTAAGTACGAAGTTTTAGCTAGACGTATTCGCTATTAGTATAACGCCTACTATAGGGGCACTCTAGACTTAATGCGTATATAGAAAGAGACAGCTAAGTAGCTTATTCTAACTTTCCGTGTCGCTCGCGAGTCTACTAAGCGTAGTATTTTCAAGTATAAGTCTATAGTTATAGATTGTTACATCTCTAAGGATACGAGGAAGCTTATCCTCGATAGTTTCCGTAAGGGGCTTTACGACGAATAGGTTGCCGACGGCAATATAGTCATTAACATCTTTAAATAGTAGGCCGAAGGGGATTCTCCTCTTATAGATATCTTCTACACCGAGATAGATATATATCTTCACTATTTCGGTCATCCTAAGGGCAAGAACTAGCTAGGGTAGTTACGTAATATGTTTCACTCTCTCGGATAGTAGGCTATACGTATAGATCCTAAATACTATCGAGTATATATTACTAGTCGTCCCGATAAGCTTACTTAGTTAATTTCCTACCCTTACTACGCTAAATACACCGTCCCTAGAGATTATACGTAGTTCCGTTACATTAACGTTAACCCTGGCCGCCTTACTAATAGGTATAGAGGAGATGCCGTCTAAGGTTCTATTAGCCTTAACAATAAGACGCTAAAGAATTGCACTATCGTTATGCCTAAGATATATTACTATATAAAGGAGTAGGTTTAGGACATAAAGGCTCGTAAGGTTCTTACCGACGCCCTAGTTATTAATATCACCGATAAGCACTTTACGTAGGACGATGTTAAGAAGTATAAGGCCGACTAGGAGTTAACAATTTATAAGGCTAGTAACGTTCGTATTACTATACCTTATGCCCCGTACAGTTCGACTAGTCCTACCGACTCTATCCGTCGTACTATACTCCCTTAGTTCTGTAGGATTAGTGCCGATTACGAGACTCTAGAGTAGTTCGAGGGTAGTTCGTATAGTAAGCTTACTCTCGCTTACATATAGAAGCGTCCTAGTCCTAGGACTCCTTCTAGTAAGCTAAACATGTACGGAAGTATACACTCTACTTTCCCCGCAGCTATCACTCTACAAATCGATAGTCCTATTAGTAACGCTCTAGTTAGCTATATTCGTTAGGACGATCCCGCCGTCGTCGAGGAGAGAGACATCCTACTAGGTGTCGATCTCTAAGCTACCGAGGATCGTGTAGGGGAGATTCGTACGGAGATTACTATAGCTATAGAGAAGGCTTAGGTCAAGGTCTAGTAGTATAAGAAGGCCTACTTTATTAGTGCTCGTTCTTTCTTCCGTTGTGCCGAGGAGGGCCTAGTCCCTACCGCGAAGGATAACCCTAATCCTATTATAGTCGAGGGCGATAAGGAGGATATAGAGATAGGTTCTAATAAGGAAGGGGGGGAAGTAGATTTAGATTCTAAAGAAGAGGATAATAAGGGTAAAATAGATTTATCGGAGGATAAAGAGGAAGGTCTTTCTAGTAATGACTTAGAGATATAGCGTCGTTAGCGTAAGGAGGCGGAGGACGGAGCTGCCGGCCTCGGCGAGGAGCTCGTTATTAGTAAGGGTCGTCGTCGTATAGCTCGTCGTTAAGGACTCTAAGGCGTGTAGGTCGTTCGTGTCTAGGTTAGATACTAGGGGAAAGGGGACGGTTGTAGTAGGCTTAGTCGTTATAGTTATAGCTATAGTCATAGGTTACGATATATAGTCTATTAAAGGGCTTAGGTAGAAAGGTAGCGTTTAGTTATGTACATGCGGTTTCTACGACTACGAGGTTTCCGAGGGTAGTAACCGACTAACGAGTGTCGTCGACGAGCGTATACTATTCACTAAATACCTCGACTAGGAAGACACCTACACCGTAACAGTAGTAGATAGAGGTTCCGAGTTTAAAGGGTTAGTATACTCTCTCGCTAAGTAGTTTAGTATAGATTACGTCGTTACTTTAGCCTATAATCTATAATCTAATAAGGCTAAACGAGGGCATCCGAATATTATAGATAGTCTTTCGAAGATTACGAGTAAGGACAATAGCTAATAGGTTTAATATCTTACTTACGTCCTATAGGCCGAATAGTTAACTATTAATAGGATCACTAGTTAAATACTATCGTTACTTATGTTTAGGACCGATACTGTCCTTCCGGTAGAATTCGATATTTATAGTTAGCGAATATAGGATTAGTCGTAGGTTCGCACTATAGAAGAGCTTATTACCGCTCGTGCTCGATAACTTAAATAGAGGAACGAGGATCTTTAAGAGACGTAGGATCGTATATATCGTCTTCGTTAAGAATATAAAGAGGTATAGGATCTACGTCGCCGGATTTAATATAATAAGCTTAAAGTTAACGATATCGTCCTAGTCTATAATACTTATTATAAGAAGATTCGATAAGATAAGCTTAAGAATAGGTAGCGGGGCCTGTATCGTATTATTAAAGTTCACGATTTAGGTTTATATAAGATTACTAAGCTAGATAGCGTCGAGGTTTATAGTATATATATACGTCGGAGACTAAAGAAGTACTTATTAGTAGATAAGGAGTAAGTATATATAGTAGTACTTCGTTACGTATTAGAATAAGAACCTATCGTCGAGATTATACGTCTAGAGGGCTTTAATCGCGACGAGTACGAGATTATAGAGTAGCTTTAGTGTCTAGGTTAGATACTAGGGGGAGGGGGTAGGGTTAATAAAAGGGGGATTTTTATTATATATATAGTCGGTTACAACTATAGTATATATATTACGTCGCCGCCGTTAAGGGTAGTAGATCTAGCGAGGTATTAGAACGGATAAACGGTAAGGTAAAATGTTTCCTTTATTATTTCTATTCGTAGTACCTAGATTACTTCCTCGAAGCACTTCTATATTTCCTTAGTTCCGAATTCGATTTCTTTATATATATTTATAGAGGTTCTATATAGTAAATAGTGTAGTAAAAGGATAAAGAGGAAGAAGGTATAAAGGTGCTATATAAACATATAGTACCGCCGTATATAGCGAATTATAAGAGGTGTAGCGCTTACTAGATACACCTACATATAGATGTTACTATAGCAGAGCTAGTGTTACCGCGCGAAAATTTTCTAATATAACCCCTCGATCTCCTATATCTTATAGAAACCTACCTTTTATTTCCGTAAGATAATATATCTAACGAAGCTCTTAGAAGGTCTCCTTTTCGTAGTAAGACGAGACTATAGCGTTATTAGACAATAGCTACGCCATTTAATCGCAATCCCTATCGATAGCCGCGGGTTTTATAGCCTTATAGCTTTTACGCTATATAGGAAGGTAGAGGTTAGCCTAAGGCTAATCCTACCTTAAGTATAATAATCCTATCCGGCGATTCTAAGGTAATAAACGGAGGTAGTAGTTAGAATAGAGGAGTCGGAGTCTTTACGTATAAGGATAAGAACTTTACGAATGCCGAGGAGGTCTTAAAGTACGCCTATAAGTATAACGATAATATCTGTATAGATTTCATCGCGTAGGTCCTCGGTATCGCTATAAAGGCTTAGAACTACGTCGAGACACTTACCTACGACATTATCTATAGTCTCCTCGAGAGTAATATCGTCGCCTTAAGTAAGAAGGATTAGGAGGAAATGTTTCCTAAGGCTTATAGTATATACGAGAGAGTTAAGGAGAATAGGAATAAGAGCTTAGAACATTATAGCGCTCTCTAGCGTAGCGTTTCGGACTACGAGTAGTCCTATAAGCTCTATAAGGATTAGTACTCTAGTTTAGGGGATCGTTCTCGTTAGTAGTTTAACTATATCTCTAGGGGGAAGACTTTCCGTTAGACTATTAATATAGTGGTTCGCGTAACTATTAAACGTGTTAGTACCCCGAAGAGCATTATTAGTCACGACGTCCGCCTATAAGACATTACTACTATAGCTAAATTAGTCGAATCCTCGAAGTAGCCGAGCGTTAAGGTACTTAATATAAAGGAGCTTCGTATAGTCTATAAAGGATAATTTACTAAGTATTTCGCCTAGAATAAGCTCGGTTTCTTATATAAGGTTCCCGCTCTATTCTAGATCACTAGTAGCACCCCTACTACCTCGTCTACTACTACGTCCGGAAGTCGTTAAGCTTCGGTTTCTAGTTATCCTAGTGTTTCTAACACTAACGTAGTACGTATTACTAAAGCCGTAATGTTCGTAGGAGGAAGTTCTCGGGTAAACCTCGGTAGTACTAGACCTAAGCCGGGCTTAGGAGCGGCTACTCCTATATAGGTTTTAAGCCGCCTATATCGTTCTATACGTCTCCGCCTTAGTCGCTTAGAAGAAGAAGAGGATAAAGAAGAGCTAGTCGAATAAGAGGCTATTCTGTCGGTAGAGACTAGTCGTAAAGGTTCTCCTTCTAAGAAGCGTTGCTTTAACGAATTCGATAATAGTAATAGGTAGTACGAGATACCTAATCGCTCTATTTCTACATTAGTTACTCCGTAGGATAAGGGTAAGGGTAAGGCCGTTACTTCGTCGACTAAGAAGGAGTATAACTATACTAGAGTCCCTCCGAGGGTTAAGGCCGAGTTTACCTTAAAGGAGCTACTCTCTAATTCCGAACTCGCTATTATTATAAACACTTAGATACGTAAGGATTTAGCTACTAATGCGACCGTCTATTACTTATATACTCGTCTTCTAGCTCGTCGTCTACACCTACTTACTAACCTTAAGTATGAAGTTTTAGCTAGGCGTATTCGCTATTAGTATAACGCCTACTACGGGGGGCACTCTAGACTTAATACGTATATAGAAAGAGATAGCTAAGTAGCTTATTCTAACTTTCCGTATCGCTCGCGAGTCTACTAAGCGTAGTATTTTTAAGTATAAGTCTATAGTTATAGATCGTTATATCTCTAAGGATACGAGGAAGCTTATCCTCGATAGTTTCCGTAAGGGGCTTTACGACGAATAGGTTACCGATAGTAATATAGTTATTAACATCTTTAAATAGTAGACTAAAGGGGATTCTCCTCTCCTAGATATCTTCTACACCGAGATAGATATATATCTTTACTATTTCGGTTATCCTAAGAGTAAGAACTAGCTAGGGTAGTTACGTAATATATTTTACTCTCTTAGATAGTAGGCTATACGTATAGATCCTAAATACTATCGAGTATATATTACTAGTCGTCCCGATAAGCTTACTTAGTTAATTTCCTACCCTTACTACGCTAAATATACCGTCCCTAGAGATTATACGTAGTTCTATTATATTAACGTTAACCCTAGCTACCTTACTAATAGGTATAGAGGCGATGCCGTCTAAGGTTCTATTAGCCTTAACGATAAGACGCTAAAGAATTATACTATTATTGTGCCTAAGATGTATTACTATATAAAGGAGTAGGTTTAGGATATAAAGGCTCGTAAGGTTCTTACCGACGCCCTAGTTATTAATATTACCGATAAGCACTTTACGTAGGACGATATTAAGAAGTATAAGGCCGACTAGGAGTTAATAATTTATAAGGCTAGTAACGTTCGTATTACTATACCTTATACCCTATATAGTTCGACCGGTCCTACTAATTCTATTCGTCGTACTATGCTCCCTTAGTTCTATAGGATTAGTGCCGATTATAAGACACTAGAGTAGTTCGAGGATAGTTTGTATAGCGAGCTTACTCTTACTTATATATAGAAGCGCCCTAGTCCTAGGACTCCTTCTAGTAAGCTAAATATATACGGAAGTATATACTCTACTTTCCCCGCCGCTATTACTCTATAAATCGATAGTCCTATTAGTAACGCTCTAGTTAGCCGTATTCGTTAGGACAATCTCGCCGTCGTCGAGGAAAGAGACATCCTATTAGGTGACGATCTCTAAGCTACTAAGGATCGTATTAGGGAGATTCGTATAGAGATTACTATAGCTATAGAGAAGGCTTAGGTTAAGGTCTAGTAGTATAAGAAGGCCTACTTTATTAGTGCTCGTTCTTTCTTCTATTATGCCGAGGAGGGCCTAGTCTCTACTACGAAGGATAACCCTAATCCTATTATAGTCGAGGGCGATAAGGAGGATATAGAGATAGGTTCTAATAAGGAAGGGGGGGAAGTAGATTTAGATTCTAAAGAAGAGAATAATAAGGGTAAAATAGATTTATTAGAGGATAAAGAGGAAGGTCTTTCTAGTAATAACTTAGAGATATAGCGTCGTTAGCGTAAGGGAGGCGGAGGACGGAGCTACCGGCCTCGGCGAGGAGCTCGTTATTAGTAAGAGTCGTCGTCGTATAGCTCGTCGTTAAGGACTCTAAGGCGTATAGGTCGTTCGTGTCTAGGTTAGACACTAGGGGGAAGGGGACGGTTATAGTAGGCTTAGTCGTTATAGTTATAGCTATAGTCATAGGTTACGATATATAGTCTATTAAAGGGCTTAGGTAGAAAGGTAGCGTTTAGTTATATATATACGGTTTCTACGACTACGAGGTTTCCGAGGGTAGTAACTAACTAACGAGTGTCGTCGACGAGCGTATACTATTCACTAACTACCTCGACTAGGAAGACACCTATACCGTAATAGTAGCCGAGCGTTAAGGTACTTAACGTAAAGGAGCTTCGTATAGTCTATAAAGGACAATTTACTAAGTATTTCGCCTAGAATAAGCTCGGTTTCTTATATAAGGTTTCCGCTCTATCCTAGATTACTAGTAGCACCTCTACTACCTCGTCTACTACTACGTCCGGAAGTCGTTAAGCTTCGGTTTCTAGTTATCCTAGTGTTTCTAACACTAACGTAGTACGTATTACTAAAGCCGTAATATTCGTAGGAGGAAGTTCTCGGGTAAACCTCGGTAGTACTAGACCTAAGCTAGGCTTAGGAGCGGCTACTCCCGTATAGGTTTTAAGCCGCCTACGTCGTTCTACACGTCTCCGCCTTAGTCGCTTAGAAGAAGAAGAGGATAAAGAAGAGCTAGTCGAATAAGAGGCTATTCTATTAGTAGAGACTAGTCGTAAAGGTTCTCCTTCTAAGAAGTGTCGCTTTAACGAATTCGATAATAGTAATAGGTAGTACGAGATACCTAATCGCTCTATTTCTATATTAGTTACTCCGTAGGACAAGGGTAAGGGTAAGGCCGTTACTTCGTCGACTAAGAAGGAGTATAACTATACTAGAGTCCCTCTAAGGGTTAAGGCCGAGTTTACCTTAAAGGAGCCGCTCTCTAATTCTAAACTCGCCGTTATTATAAACACTTAGATGCGTAAGGATTTAGCTACTAATACGACTATCTATCACTTATATACTCGTCTTCTAGCTCGTCGTCTATACCTACTTACTAACCTTAAGTATGAAGTTTTAGCTAGGCGTATTCGCTATTAGTATAACGCCTACTATAGGGGCACTCTAGACTTAATACGTGTATAGAAAGAGATAGCTAAGTAGCTTATTCTAACTTTCCGTGTCGCTCGCGAGTCTACTAAGCGTAGTGTTTTTAAGTATAAGTCTATAGTTATAGATCGTTATATCTCTAAGGATACGAGGAAGCTTATCCTCGATAGTTTCTATAAGGGGCTTTACGACGAATAGGTTACCGACGGCAATATAGTCATTAATATCTTTAAATAGTAAGCCGAAGAGGATTCTCCTCTCCTAGATATCTTCTATACCGAGATAGATATATATCTTTACTATTTTAGTTATCCTAAGAGTAAGAACTAGCTAGGGTAGTTACGTAATATATTTTACTCTCTCGGATAGTAGGCTATACATATAGATCCTAAATACTATCGAGTATATATTACTAGTCGTCCTAATAAGCTTACTTAGTTAATTTCCTACCCTTACTACGCTAAATACACCGTCCCTAGAGATTATACGTAGTTCCGTTACATTAACGTTAACCCTAGCTACCTTACTAATAGGTATAGGGGCGATACTGTCTAAGGTTCTATTAGCCTTAACGATAAGACGCTAAAGAATTACACTATCGTTATGCCTAAGATATATTACTATATAAAGGAGTAGGTTTAGGACATAAAGGCTCGTAAGGTTCTTACCGACGCCCTAGTTATTAATATTACCGATAAGTACTTTATGTAGGACGATATTAAGAAGTATAAGGCCGACTAGGAGTTAATAATTTATAAGGCTAGTAACGTTCGTATTACTATACCTTATACCCCGTACAGTTCGACTAGTCCTACTAATTCTATTCGTCGTACTATACTCCCTTAGTTCTATAGGATTAGTGCCGATTACGAGACACTAGAGTAGTTCGAGGGTAGTTCGTATAGCGAGCTTACTCTTACTTATATATAGAAGCGCTCTAGTCCTAGAACTCCTTCTAGTAAGCTAAATATATACGGAAGTATATACTCTACTTTCCCCGCCGCTATTACTCTATAAATCGATAGTCCTATTAGTAACGCTCTAGTTAGCTATATTCGTTAGGACGATCCCGCTATTATCGAGGAAAGAGATATCCTATTAGGTAACGATCTCTAAGCTACCGAGGATCGTATTAGGGAGATTCGTACGGAGATTACTATAGCTATAGAGAAGGCTTAGGTTAAGGTCTAGTAGTATAAGAAGGCCTACTTTATTAGTGCTCGTTCTTTCTTCCGTTATGCCGAGGAGGGCCTAGTCTCTACTACGAAGGATAACCCTAATCCTATTATAGTCGAGGGCGATAAGGAGGATATAGAGATAGGTTCTAATAAGGAAGAGGGGGAAGTAGATTTAGATTCTAAAGAAGAGAATAATAAGGGTAAAATAGATTTATCGGAGAATAAAGAGGAAGGTCTTTCTAGTAATAACTTAGAGACATAGCGTCGTTAGCGTAAGGAGGCGGAGGACGGAGCTACTAGCCTCGGCGAGGAGCTCGTTATTAGTAAGGGTCGTCGTCGTATAGCTCGTCGTTAAGGACTCTAAGGCGTGTAGGTCGTTCGTGTCTAGGTTAGACACTAGAGGGAAGAGGACGGTTATAGTAGGCTTAGTCGTTATAGTTATAGCTATAGTCATAGGTTACGATATATAGTCTATTAAAGGGCTTAGGTAGAAAGGTAGCGTTTAGTTATATATATACGGTTTCTACAACTACGAGGTTTCCGAGGGTAGTAACTAACTAACGAGTGTCGTCGACGAGCGTATACTATTTACTAACTACCTCGACTAGGAAGACACCTACACCGTAACACTATACTCCCTTAGTTCTATAGGATTAGTGCCGATTACGAGACTCTAGAGTAGTTCGAGAGTAGTTTATATAGTAAGCTTACTCTCGCTTATATATAGAAGCGCTCTAGTCCTAGGACTCCTTCTAGTAAGCTAAATATATACGGAAGTATATACTCTACTTTCCCTACCGCTATTACTCTATAAATCGATAGTCCTATTAGTAACGCTCTAGTTAGCTATATTCGTTAGGATAATTCTACTATTATCGAGGAGAGAGATATCCTACTAGGTGTCGATCTCTAAGCTACTAAGGATCGTATTAGGGAGATTCGTATAGAGATTACTATAGCTATAGAGAAGGCTTAGGTTAAGGTCTAGTAGTATAAGAAGGCCTACTTTATTAGTGCTCGTTCTTTCTTCTATTATACCGAGGAGAGCCTAGTCTCTACTACGAAGGATAACCCTAATCCTATTATAGTCGAGAGCGATAAGGAGGATATAGAGATAGGTTCTAATAAGGAAGGGAGGGAAGTAGATTTAGATTCTAAAGAAGAGAATAATAAGGGTAAAATAGATTTATCGGAGAATAAAGAGGAAGGTCTTTCTAGTAATAACTTAGAGATATAGCGTCGTTAGCGTAAGGAGGTAGAGGACGGAGCTACTAGTCTTAGCGAGGAGCTCGTTATTAGTAAGGGTCGTCGTTATATAGCTCGTCGTTAAGGACTCTAAGGCGTATAGGTCGTTCGTGTCTAGGTTAGACACTAGGGGAGAGGATAGTTATAGTAGACTTAGTCGTTATAGTTATAGCGGCAGTTATAGATTACGATATATAGTCTATTAAAGGGCTTAGGTAGAAAGGTAGCGTTTAGTTATATATATAAGGTTTCTACGACTACGAGGTTTCCGAGGGTAGTAACTAACTAATAAGTATCGTCGATAAGCGTATACTATTCACTAAATACCTCGACTAGGAAGACACCTATACCGTAATACTATAGTCTTATATTTAATCCTATTACTTCTTTATCCTAATATACTATTAATAGTATATACCTCTTCTATTCCTTCTTATTCCTAATAGCCTCTATTCTTATAAATATCCCTACCTTCTATCTAATAATATACTATACTATTCTAGTTAATCTATCTATAGCTATCTATATAGTAAACTCTAACCTCTCTAATACTTCCTCCTTATCTAGCTCTTAGATACTCTCTACTAATTCTCTCCTATTATATTCTAATAAAAACTTTAACTATTCTATCCTTTCTAACTAATAATTAATCTTATCCTTTTTACTATCCTTAATCCTTCTCTCTATAGCTTCCCTAATAGCCTCTACTTCTTTAGTACCTTTAGTAATAAATTCTTCCTATCTCTACTTTACCTCTTCTCCTATCTACCCTACTATCCCTATATTCTATAACCTTTATAGTATAGTTACCTTAAAATATCCTAAATATAGACTCTAAATAAATAACCTTTAATAATAGATATTTATCTTCTATACCTATAACCTCTACTCTACTACCTATATAACCTATAACTTACTTAGTCTCCTACCTTTTCCTTATCTCTAATAATAAACTTAATTATAATATTCTCTTATATACTTAACATTTTTTATTATAAACGAATATATTTCTAGCTATAAATAATACTATAATCTATTATAGTATACTAGGATTTCCTAAATTACCTCCTATATACCTACTAGTATCTAGAAATTTTCTTTAGTACTTAATACTATACTCTATTACTTATTAATAATTTTTATAATCTCTTCTATATTTTTATATAGTTATTAGTAGTACTTACTCTTAAAATAGCTAGCTATCTAGTCTAGCTATATATAAAATCTATATAGCTTATAAACTACTATATTATAGGTCTATATATATATAATAGTATCTTAGATAAAGTTTTATATCTTATAGACGATTTCGCTTAGTTTTTAGATAAGTTAACTATAATTTAGTAGCTCTATAATAGAAATAAAAAAACCTCTAGTCTAGGTCGTCTAAAAACCTCTAGTCTAGGTCTATACCCTAACTCTACTATATACAAAAAAACCTCTAGTTAGCCCTAACTTCCGTTTAGTATTCTAGTTAGACCCTAAATAAATAACCTTTAATAATAGATATTTATCTTCTATATATATAACCTTTACTCTACTACCTATATAACCTATAACTTACTTAGTCTACTAATATTATACTACTTCTAATTATACTCCTCTTTATAATAGAATTTTATCTTCTTTATACTTATTATAATAAATTAGTAACTACTAGGCTATAACTTATACTATAACCTATTATAATATACTAGGATCTTTTTAACTACCTCCTATATACTAACTAGAATTTTAAAATTCTCTTTAGTGCTTATTAATACACTCTACTAGTTATTAATAATTTTTATAATCTCTTTTATATTTTTATAGACTTATTAGTAGTACTTGCTCTTAAAATAGCTAGTAGTCTAGTCTAGCTATATATAATATCTATATAACTTATAAACTACTACTCTATAGGTTAGAATATATATTATTATATCTTAAATAAATAATTATATCTTAATAATATTTTTTAACTAGCTTTTAAATAGTTTTTCTAATAATCTAATAGCTATATAATAGAAATAGTTTTTATTCTACCCTAGGTTAACTTAAAAATTCTACCTAGCCCCTATACTCTAACTCTTATCTATATAAAAGAATTCTACCCTACCCTAAGTAGAATTTAGTATTCTAGTTAGGAAAGAGATATCCTATTAGGTAACGATCTCTAAGCTACTAAGGATCGTATTAGAGAGATTTATATAGAGATTACTATAGCTATAGAGAAGGCTTAGGTTAAGGTCTAGTAGTATAAGAAAGTCTACTTTATTAGTGCTCGTTCTTTCTTCTATTATACCGAGGGAGAGCCTAGTCTCTACTACGAAGGATAATCCTAATCCTAATATAGCCGAGAGCGATAAGAAGAATATAGAGATAGGTTCTAATAAGGAAGAGAGAGAAGTAGATTTAGATTCTAGAGAAGAGAATAATTAGAGTAAAATAGATTTATTAGAGAATAAAGAGGAAGGTCTTTCTAGTAATAATTTAGAGATATAGTATCGTTAGTATAAGGAGGTAGAGAATAGAGCTACTAGCCTCGGTAAGGAGCTCGTTATTAGTAAGAGTTATCGTCGTATAGCTCGTCGTTAAGGACTCTAATACGTATAGGTCGTTCGTGTCTAGGTTAGACACTAGAGAGAAGAGGATAGTTATAGTAGACTCGGTCGTTATAGTTATAGCTATAGTTATAGGTTACGATATATAGTCTATTAAGGGGCTTAGGTAGAAAAGTAGCGAGTAGTTATATATATAAGGTTTCTATAACTACGAGGTTTCTAAGGGTAGTAACTAACTAACGAGTATCGTCGACGAGTGTATACTATTTACTAACTACCTCGACTAGGAAGATACCTATACTATAATAGTATTAAATATCGTTTAAATTAAGTAGCTATAGCCGCTCCTATTAGGGTCTTCTAGATGTCTAACTAATTCTCTATTATAAAACTCGTCGTACTCTATATATACTAGAAATTATCCTCGGAGGTATAAAAAACTTTAAATCCTAAGAGATAGTAGCGGTCTTATCCTAGTATCCTTATATAGTACTATAATAATAGCTATAGAACACTAAAGAAACCTAATAAACCTAATAAGCCTAATAAACCTAATATAACTAATAATAAGCTACTCGTTTAATAGCTACTATAACACTACTTAATAATAATAGTAAGGTACTACCTCTAGTACTAAATTACTATTATTATAGTATAGGTATCTTCCTAGTCGAGGTAGTTAGTAAATAGTATACGCTCGTTAACGATACTTATTAGTTAGTTACTACCCTTAGAAACCTTATAGTTATAGAAACCTTATATATATAACTAATTACTACTTTTTCTATCTAAGCCCTTTAATGGACTATATATCGTAACCCGTGACTATAGCTATAACTATAATAACCGAGCCTACTATAGTAGCTTTAGGAGGTAGATAAGAGTACTAAAGAACTCTAGTAATAAGCGGATTCGACGGATTATAGCTCTAGTAACCTTAGTAGTACTATATACCGAGCGATCTAAATAGCCTTTAGCTAATAAGAACTATACGTTAGCGAGCTTATCCGGATAGATATAGTGGTTCGGTATGATAGCTATACCTTTAAAATCGATATTTTAACAATTTACACCAATTTCTACGGCTTTAAACACTCGGTATATTGGCTATTTTCTATATGGATAGCTAGCCACTAAATTTTGCTAAGGCGACGTCACGAAAAAAAAGCGCCAAGATCTGGGGTGGCTCGTTTGAGCTGAATACTACGTAATTGTCTTCTGTGGCGGTGCCGGCATGACGCTGTGCGCAATTCGGACCGGGCCTTTGCTCGTACGCTTTACACAACCCAGCAAATGCACGGCAAATCAACTCAGGAGGTCTTGGAACTGATCAGAAACGACAAGGGAATCGAATTCGAGCAGTCTGTGCCCAGATGGGCAGTTGAAGGCTGTCTGCTCAAGCGGAGCAGTTCGAGCATCAGGGCGTCAATCCAAAGACCGGACAAAACGAAATGTCCTTGCACCGTGATCAAAGTCGTGGAGCGAGGTGTCAGAAATTTCTCGGATGAGAATTTGAGGCTGGTCACGGACAAGTTTTGGTGGAAGGCC
>JANZYI010000020.1:0-41942 GCA_033846785.1 Elsinoe necatrix | reverse complement strand
CCTAACCCTAACCCTAACCCTAACCCTAACCCTAACCCTAACCCTAACCCTAACCCTAACCCTAACCCTAACCCTAGTAAAATACTTAGCACTAGAGACTTTAGCTTTATAACTATAATAGGAATATTAGCTTAAGGATTAAGACTATCTATTTCTATCTATAGGCCTTCTAGCCGGGTATCTTCGCGAGAATTACTCTAGAAATACCTACGCTATACTAGCTCTATATAGCCGAGTCGTAGTTAATAAGCGCGCCTACTTATCTTATATCTTAATATCTAAATTACCTAAGTTATTAGCCTTACTATTCTCCTTACTAAATTCCTTAAACTTATCCTCCCTACTAGTCTTACCTCCTTTAATAGGCTTACTCTCCTTACTAGACTTATCCTAAACGACGATATTAGCTTACGAGTAAATAGCGAGGAAGGTACGAACTTACGCTACTACTACTACTATTATTACTACTATTATTACTACTATTATTACTACTATTATTACTACTCTTATTACTACTACTACTATTACTATTACTATTACTATTACTATCCCTATTAGGACTACTATTTCTATTACTACTACTATCCTATACTACGATATTAGCTTACGAGATAATAGCGAGGAAGGCGTAAACTTATAGCTCTATTTCCTCTACTATTACTACTACTACCTCTACTACTACCCTAACCTCTAGAGCTAGGCCTAAATATAGAGTAGAGGCTACTACTAGGAGTACTACTACTAAAACTAAGAGGTCTAGACTATCCTAGCTATTAGTATATAATCTAGACACGATTAAGGTACGAACTTATATAGCTAAAGGCCTATATAGCTATATACTCTAGAACATTAGTAATCCTCCTCTACTCTAATAGCTATAGCCTCTCTATATTAGGGCTAGACTTAGGGACTTTAGTAGGTATCTCTAATAGATTACCTCTAAGAGCTATAATCCTCCTATAATTCTCTAGCTATTAGGTTAAGGTACACTAGGCACGCGTAAGAGCTAATCCTATATAGCGGATAGTAGAATCCTATTCTCTCCTTCTAATAGGAAAGGTACTAGTAGTAATAGCCCTAGTATAGGAGTCGTAGAATCTATAGACGCGCTCGACGTATCTATTAAAGACAATAGAAACCTAAAGGTATTAGTAAGGTCGTATATAGGTCTCGTTTTAAGGATTCCTACTAGTGTATAAGAGGACCTATTCCTAGAAGTATAGTAGCTATACCTCCTTAGAGTTAGTTTATTATAGATAATACTATAGTAGGTAATCTTATATACGTAGCGTATATAAGTAGCTACGTAGGGCGTAGTTATGTCGCTAGCGACTCGTACGCTAAAATTATAGTCGGGAGCTATACTAAGAGTAGTAGTAGTAATATATTAAGGTCTACTAAAGGCGACTATAATACTAGGCGAAAAAGGTATAGTATACGTAATAGGTGTTATTAATAAAGTTAAGGAGTATAGGCGCGTCGTAGAAAGATATATTAGCCGTGTTTATTGTTATTACTCTACGTAATAAAGGCAATCCTAGCACTAAGGACCTAGGGGGGTAAAAATCCTAAATAAAGCCTAAATAAAGCGTACATTACCTACCTTTCTAGAAGCGATAAAGCCGCGATAACCTTACTAATCGTATATAGTTCGCGTAAAAATTACATAAGGGACGTAAGTAGGTAAAGTAGTAATACTAGATACTCTTTTCCTATAGTAGCTATAAAGGCTAATAGGTTTTTATTAAGACTAGCTACTAAGGATATTAGCTTAGAGAAGGAGGTAATATTATAGGTATTTTTAGAGATAAGGTATAGACTTCTAATTAGGTATAAGGATCTAGGGTCTAGCTAGCTTCGGATAGCCTAAGTATATAGTCTCTAGTCTAGCTACGTATAGCCTAAGGGATTTTCCCTCCTTAAGTATTATTCGTAATACTAATCGAGAGCTATTCTTATACTACTATAAGTAGGTTATTATATATACGAACTAGTATTAATATAATCTACCCCTAATATATAGTTATACTCCTTCTTAGTCGACGAAGTAATAGCCTTACTCTTACTCTTATCCTATAGAGTAACTAATATAGAAATAGAGCGATTAGGTATCTCGTACTATCTATTACTATTATCGAATTCGTTAAAGCGACACTTCTTAGAAGGAGAACCTTTATAACTAGTCTCTACTAACGGAATAGCCTCTTATTCGACTAGCTCTTCTTTATCCTCTTCTTCTTCTAAGCGACTAAGATAGAGACGTATAGAACGACGTAAGCGGCTTAAAACCTATACGGGAGTAGCTACTCCTAAGCCTAGCTTAGGTCTAGTACTACCGAGGTTTACTCGAGAACTTCCTTCTACGAATATTATAGCTTTAGTAATATATACTACGTTAGTATTAGAGATACTAGAATAACTAGAAACCGAAGCTTAACGACTTCCGAACGTAGTAGTAGACAAGGTAGTAGAGGTACTACTAGTAATCTAGGACAGAGCGGGAACCTTATATAAGAAACCGAGCTTATTCTAGACGAAATACTTAGTAAATTACCTATTACGGACAATACGAAGCTCCTTTATATTAAGTTCCTTAACGCTTAGCTACTTCGAGGATTCGACTAATTTAGCTATAGTAGTAATATCTTATAGGCGGACGTCGTAACTAATAATACTCTTCGGAGTGCTAATACGCTTAATAGTTACGCGAACTACTATATTAATAGTCTAATAGAAAGTCTTCCCCCTAGAGATATAGTTAAACTACTAACGAGAACGATCCTCTAGACTAGAGTACTAATCCTTATAGAGCTCGTAAGACTACTTATAGTCCGAAACACTACGCTAGAGAGCGCTATAATGTTCTAAGCTCTTATTCCTATTCTCCTTAACTCTCTCGTATATACTATAAGTCTTAGGAAATATTTCCTCCTAATCCTTCTTACTTAAGGCGATAATATTACCCTTAAGGAGACTATAGATAATATCGTAGGTAAGTGTCTCGATGTAGTTCTAAGCCTTTATAGCGATACTAAGGACCTACGCGATGAAATCTATATAGATATTATCGTTATACTTATAGGCGTATTTTAAGACCTCCTTAGTATTTATAAAGCTCTTATCCTTATACGTAAAGACTCTAACTCCTCTATTCTAACTACTACCTCTATTTATTACCTTAGAATCGCCTAATAGGATTATTACGCTTAAGGTAGGATTAGTCTTAGACTAACCTCTACCTCCCTATATAGTATAAAAGCTATAAGGCTATAAAACCTATAGCTATCGATAGAGTATTACGATTAAATAGCGTAACTATTGTCTAATAACGCTATAGCCTCGTCTTACTATAAAAAGGAGACCTTCTAAGGGCTTCGTTAGATATATTATCTTACGGAAATAAAAGGTAGGTTTCTATAAGGTATAGGAGATCGAGGGGTTATATTAGAAAATTTTCGCGTAGTAACACTAGCTCTACTATAGTAACATCTATATATAGGTATATCTAGTAAGCGCTATACCTCTTATAATTCGCTATATACGGTAGTACTATATATTTATAAAGTACCTTTATACCTTCTTCCTCTTTATTCTTTTACTATACTATTTACTATATAGAACCTCTATAAATATATATAAAGAAATCGAATTCGGAACTAAGGAAATATAGAAGTACTTCGAGGAAGTAATCTAGGTACTATAAATAGAAATAATAAAGGAAACCTTTTACCTTACTATTTATCTATTCTAATACCTCGTTAGATCTACTACTCTTAACGGCGGCGACGTAATATATATATAATAGTTGTAACCGACTATATATATAATAAAAATCCCTCTTTTTTTAACCCTACCCCCTCCCTCTAGTATCTAACCTAGATACTAAACCTAATCTATAATCTCGTACTCGTCGTAATTAAAGCCCTCTAGACGTGTAATCTCGACGATAGGTTCTTATTCTAATACGTAACGAAGTACTACTATATATACTTACTCCTTATCTACTAATAAGTACTTCTTTAATCTCCGACGTATATATATACTACGAACCTCGACGCTATCTAGCTCGGCAATTTTATATAAGCCTAAATCGTGAACTTTAATAATATAATACGGGCCTCGCTACCTATTCTTAAGCTTATCTTATCGAATCTTCTTATAATAAGTGTTATAGATAAGGACGATATCGTTAATATTAACCTTATTATATTAAATCCTACGACGTAGATCCTATACCTCTTTATATTCTTAACGAAGACGATATATACGATCCTACGTCTCCTAAAGATCCTCGTCTCTCTATTTAAGTTATTAAGTACGAGTAGTAATAAGCTCTTTAGTAGTACGAACCTACGACTAGTCCTATATTCGCTAACTATAAATATCGAATTCTACTAGAAGAATAGTATCGGTCCTAAATATAAGTAACGAAGGTATTTAACTAGTAATCCTATTAATAGTTAACTATTTAGTCTATAGGACGTAAGTAAGATATTAAACCTATTAGCGATTGTCCTTACCTATAATCTTTAAAAGACTATCTATAATATTTAGATACCCTAGTTTAGCCTTATTAGATTATAGATTATAGGCTAAAGTAACGACGTAGTCGATGCTAAACTACTTAGCGAGAGAGTAGACTAACCCTTTAAACTTAGAACCTCTATCTACTACTAGTATCTTAATAGCGCTAAACCTATATATAATCTCTTCGTATAGGAATTTCGTAGCGGACTTACTATCGGAATTATATAGTGCCTTAGTCTCTAGCTATAAACTAATAGCCTCTCGAGTAATAATAAGATATTAATATCCTTCTAATATAGGTATATAAACAACATCGACGTACTACTTCGTATAAAGAGTAGAGACGCCGCTAGGATATAGCTCCTCTATTTCTCGTAAAAGCGCTCTTCTTTAATATTCGTCGTATATAGCTATATAGTAACGAATATCGGCATATAGCGTCTTCTACTAGTACTAGTCGGTAATCTTCCTCTAAGTACCCTTACGACTCTTATAACTACTTCCGTTATAAAGCTCCCTAATAATCTTATCTTTATAGTCCTCTATATCGACGACGCGATATAACGGTATTAACCTCTAACTATATCTAAAAAGGTAACTATTATTAATAAGGAATATCGACGTATACCTCTTAAATTTAATAAATTTAGATATGTCTAAATATAGTAGTCGTTGTAACGTTATAAGATAGTCGGTAATGTCTTACGATTCTACTAAATATTCCTCGCGAACTAGAGTAGTTCGCTTATTACTCCTATCTACCTAGAGAGAGCGAATAGATACGTAAAATAGCTCTAAATCGATTAATTCGTCTACGTCTACATTATATATCTTATTATTATTATCTAACGGACCTCGTAGGCGATAAGAAAGCCTATTAGTAGCTCCGTTCTTCTTACTAGGAATATATCGAACGTCGAAAGCGAATAAGCGTATCTACGTAATCTACTAAGTAGTAACTAAACTAGGAAGATTAGTAGTAGATCGATTAAGTTATACTACTAAGGTATTAGCGTTAGTCTCGATAATAAATAGAACCCTATAAAGATACGAACGGACCTTCTATAGTGCTTTAAGTATACTACGACACTCTCTCTTACTAGTATTATACTTCTTTTTAGCTTTAGACTATATACTAGATTCGAAACGAATAATATAACGTTTCTTCTTAGCCTCCGAATTCTCCTATATAAGGATTATACTCTAACCTATTAAACTAGCGTCTATAGCTAAGATAATCGATCCGGCTTATTTACTATAATTAATTAATATAAGTATAGGTATAGAAGTTAGTACTTATTTAAGTACGTTTATAGAGGATTATACCTCCTTAGTCTATTCGAAAACGATACTAGCCCGAAGTAGCTAATATAATAGCCTAGTAACGATAGTAAAATCCTTAACCTATATTCGGTAATATATATAGATACTAAGGAAAGCGCGTACCTTAGTACTATTCTTATATAGCGGCTACTCTATAATCTTAACGATCTTAGACTAGTCTAGATAACGCTCTCTAGAATTATAGATAAACCCTACTACCTTAAGACCTAACTATAAAAACTAGGACTTTCTACTAGAAATAGTAACTCTAGCTCTCTCTATATCGGTAAGTATATAGTCTAACGTCTATATATATTCGAGTATAAAACGTCTAATACTAGGAAAAGACTCCTCTCTACTATAATCTATATAAGGTCCCTTAATACTATTATCGTCTACGAAAGGTTATATATTATAAGGTATCTAATTCTATAGAATTATATTATTAATCCTATAGAACTACGTAACTAAATTCGTAGCTCTCTAAGGAAGTCTTATCTATTAGACGAGTCTAATAGGTGTTATAAATAAGGTAATATTATAGCTTTCCTTCGTAAGGAGGACTTAGTTATATCCGGAAAAGTAATCTACGAGTAAGGCGATATATATACTAGTAAAAGACTCCGAGAATTTATCTATAGAAGGAGAGAGGTTAGTATCTCTAATCGTTACGCGATTAATACTTATCGCTATATTAACTAGCTAATACTTATTCGTATTCTTCTTCTTAACTAGGAAATAGGGATTCCTATATAGTACGTAACTTAGCTTAAGAAGCCCGTTCGTAATCCTCTCTTTTACTATATCTACTACGATACCTATTAAAGATCGCGGAATAGGGAAACTAGGTTCTTACTATAGTATATAGTCTATAGTCCTAATAGACTACGCCGGCGTAACGTTACTTTTTACCGTACTAATCTTAGAGAAGTCCTAAGCTAGGATAGCTTCTCGGTTTAGGAGTACTTATATTAATACCTCCTATTTAGCTAGCGTAACTTCGTAACTAATAATAAGCTTACGCTCTCTCTCGGGTATAAGTCGCGATCGCTCCTTAATATCGGAAAACTTAGTAATAAGTAGGTAACTATATAGCGCTAACCGGAAAGGTCGTAATACTTTATAAGCTAAGTACTATTCTCGCTATATATTTACTCCTCTAGGTATAGAACTATCTAAGATCGAAGTATCTACTAGCCGAACCTTCTTATCCTTCCTTTTATATAAGGTATTTACCTCTACCCTTAGTACTCTATAGGAGACTCGATATATTCTAAGCTATATAGCTATAAGTATCGATTATATATTATTCTTTCGAGAGATCCGAGGCATACTATTGTCCTCTAATAATAGTATAAACTAAAAATATCTATATACTAGGTTAGCTAGCTATTCCCCTCTAGAGAGTAGAATATTAGCTATATAGCGAATTCGGTAAATCTCTAGTAATACTAGTTCTAAGTCTAGCTTAGAACTAGGAATTTTTACGCTATTCCTAAAAAGGAAATCCTCCTATTCTTCTATACCCTTCTCGAATATATAAACTCTCTTATCCTAAGTAACCTATAAAAGTAGAGAATTATTTTTATCGTTTTCTAGTAGTTTATAAAGAATTAAATCCGTATATATATTATTAATATAAGAAATAGAGAGATCCGAACTATAAGTAACCTATAAAGAAGAAATAGAAACCGAAACTCCTAGTCGATATCCTAGCTCTCCTTATACGATATTATAGCTAGGACTAATACCGCCTAATCGTTTAAAGACCTCGATAACCTCGTTAACTCGTAGAAAGATCTATTCTTTAGTCCGCTTAATTTTGTACTCTAAAAGGTAACCTTTTACGAACTATTAGCCGACTAGATCGTTCTATACTAGGAACTATTATCTATATTTCGAGAAATAAGACGAGACTTATATTCGAAAGGCCTTCCTAGAATAACGTATTCTAACCTCTTCCTAGTTAATAAGAAATACGTATAGATTATAACACCTCTAATATTAATAGGTATATTAATATAAGCTCTAGAGAAAGAGTCTATATCTATTATACTATCTATAATAATCTTAACATCTCGCTAGATTAGTAAACCTAGTTCCTTAGCTAACCTTAACGATATAAGGTTATATTTAGTACTACTATCGAGAAGCGTATAAACTATAGTCGTATTATACCTAAGACTAGTAATTAACCTCGGACTAGCGATAGTTATTAAATTAGTAGAAGCTCCCTTCTAATCTATATCTATATTAGGATCGAGATTTACGAATTCCTCTAGTTATTAGACTAGATTTACCTCGGTATAAGGGTAGAAGAGCTTAGGAATATTATTACTAGGAAGATTAGGGTTATCGAATCTTTAATAAAAGATCTTAGATAATAGTTATAAGATTCCGAGGAGAGACTCTATTCTTATTATAATATTAGAGTTTAATAAGGATTATATAGCTTACTATAGATTAGTAACCTATTATAGAACCTTATCGAAGTACTTAGTGTAAGGAATATACTTTATAGGTTATAGAGCCTTCTTAGCGACTAGATCCTCTATATTAGCGTCTTTCTCCTTAGTCTTAGTAACGGCTTTAATAGTAGCTAAACGAGTCCTAGTAATAGTTATACCTTCTAGAATATTAGTAGTAACTACTAGACGATAAGTACTAGTACGAAGAGACTTAGTAACGCCGTAGAACAGTTTAGAAGGACCTACCTTTATAACTCTATTAGTAGGACCCTTACCTTTATCTATTCGAGTATTACGAGGTATAATACTCGACTAAGTAGTAGCTATAACTAGAACTTCCTTAACGAAATTATTATTATTATTATTATCGCTCCTAACTAGATTCTCTAGGTAGAAATCCTTATACTAAATAGACTTAGATACTTTATCCTTAGAATTATTGTCGATAGTTAGTATCTTATAGTCTAGGTTATTAACCGCTAACTTCCTAGTAGCTTAGAGTCTAGCCTTAACCTATTCCTATTATAACTAAGTAGCTCCCTTATTACGTCTTACTAGACGACTAACTAGATACTATAGGTTCTCCGTAGTTCCCTAAACTAAGCTATTACCTTCTAAATAAAGGAGACTAAGATTAATAAGCTTTTAAAGCTCTAGGTAATTAGGTCGAGAGTAACCTTTCTTTTTATAGTACTAGTATCTATAAGGACTAAGAGGAATAGTATTCGAACTAGTAGCTAGTATAAATCTAGATAGCTAATACGAAATAGAGACTAGGCGAGGTAGCTCTATAGGAAGAGACTAGCTATTTATTACCTATACGACTTAGATAGATAGCTTATCTATTCTCTTATAAAGAGTCTATATACTCGAATCCGAAAGAGAGGTAGTAGTTAGAGTATTCGTTAGAGTCTTAGTAGAAATATTAGAGATATAAGGTAGAGTAGTACTTTCCTTAGTAATAACCGCTATAACCTTTTCGCGCTCCTTACGAACTAACTAGAAGGATTCGAGTCGTCGTATCTTAGAGATCTTCTCCTTAGCTAAATAGTAGATCCTTAGAAAATCCTTAAAGGTGTTAGAGTGCTTTATATCTATACTACTCTTTACTCTAACGTAACTACGAATATTAGCTAGAAGACCTTTAGTAAACTACGTATCCCTTATAATAATATCGAGTTAAGTCTTATCTAGAGCGTTAGCGGTCTTCCTAAATATCCTATAGTACTAAAGTATATTAGAGAAGGTCTCTCTTAGTATATCTCTTAATTATTTAAGGTAAGTACGAGACGTTATTAGGTAATCTAAGTCCTTATCCTCGAAACTAAGCTTTATCTCCTTCTTAAGACTAACCTAGTCTCTCGAAGCCTAACTAAGATAGGATTTTACTTATCTACGGATCTTAATACTATAATACTAAGGTAACCTTTAAATAGTAACCTCCTTAGAAAGGTTATAGGATCGAATAAAGGTCTCCTATTCTTCTATAAACTCTATAACGTTATAGCTATCGAAGTAAGGAGTACCTTATTACCTAGAACTAGGAGCTAGTAGTGTTATCTATACTATAAAAGGCTACTCTCTCTATTATATCGATACTAAACCTTTAGCTATTAGAGGAGTTCGTTCCTTATTCTTTAGTAGATTCGAAGAGGTCGTATACTTCTCTATAGAAGGAGGTATTAGCTAAGGAGAAGAAGTACTCTTCGGATTAAGACTAGTATTTATTATAACGTTTCCTTTATCCTTAGACTCGTTACTTACGACTAAGTAAGTAGCTTTACGGAATTTAGAAAATCCTTATCTAGTACTAAACTCTTCTAGTAACCTCGATATTCTCTTAGAATAAAGAACTAGTACTACTAAGACGTTCTCGAATAGTAGTAGAATTAGCCTTAGTATTCGAATAAACTATTAGTAAACTCTATACTACTACGTAGTATCTAGACTAAATCTAGATAACCCTTATACGCTATATTATATACTTTTAGCCCCTTTATTTATAAAGGCTTAGGCCTTCCGTATTAGTCGTCGTCTCCGTTTACTTCTACTACTTCTAAATCTAGGTCTATTCTAGGTCTAGAGTTACTATATTCTCCGTCTATATAGATAACTCTTATAAGTTAGAGACTTCTAATTAATACTCGTATCGAATATCGTTTAAATCGACTAGCTATAGCTACTCCTATTAGAGTCTTCTAGATGCCTAACTAATTCTCTATTACGAAACTTATTATACTCTATATATACTAGAAATCGTCCTCGGAGGTATAAAAAAAAACTTTAAATTCTAAGAGATAGCGGTAGTCTTATCCTAGTGTCCTCGTATAGTACTATAATAATAGCTATAGAATACTAAAGAAACCTAATAAACCTAATAAGCCTAATAAACCTAATATAACTAATAACGAGCTACTCGTTCGATAGCTACTATAATACTACTCGATAATAATAGTAAGGTACTACCCCTAGTACTAAATTACTATTATTATAGTATAGATATCTTCCTAGTCGAGGTAGTTAGTGAATAGTATACGCTTATCGACGATACTCGTTAGTTAATTACTATACTTAGAAACCTTATAGTCGTAGAAACCTTATATATATAACTAATCGCTACCTTTCTACCTAAGCCCTTTAATAGACTATATATCGTAACCTATAACTATAGCTATAACTATAACGACTAAGCCTACTATAATAGTAGTTTCTACTATTAACTTTACCTTCCTAATCTACTATCTCTATATTATCTCCCTCGTTACTATTATTGTTATTATTATCCTTATTATTATCCTTATCCTATTTATCTTCTAGTTCTAGCTCCTATATATATCTACTAATATCTAAATTATCTCTCTATAATCTATCTAATTACCTTATAAACGGTTCGATTAACTATAAATAATATACTACTACTTCCTCTACCTCTTTTAGTATATACCTATAGATCGTCTTTAACTTTTTACTTATCTCTAACGTCTTATTATACGTCGTTATAAATAATACTAACTCTCTATCTATAAATATACCTCTCCCTACTCTACTATCTAGCCCGTTCTCGCTTCTAATACTTATAATCTCTGTCTCTCTCGCTAGTACTCTACCCGTTAAATATACTAATACGAATAATTCCTCCTTAAACTTCTTTAACTACTATACCTAATCTTTAACTACCTCTTCTCTTAATATACTCGTCTCTTAGCTCTCCTTATCGATAGTTATCTACTTAAAATACGAATATAATCTCTCTACTATCTACTAATACCTATCTACCTCCTACTCGTTCTCGTCTAAACTTATAAAATTAAACCCTTCTAATATCTCCCCTAGTATATCCTTAACGTCGCTTAATATAAACGTAGATATATAGTCCCCTCTCTTCTCCTCTTTCGCCTCGCTTAACCTTATTAAATCGACCCTTAACCTTCTCCTTACTATCGCTAATAACCTATATACTACTATCTATAAATCTATTATATAAAACGTAACCCTATCGATACTTATTATCTTCCCCTTCTATCTTACTTTACTTACTCCTTTACTTCTATCCCTTATCTCCCTTCTATACTTTAATATTTATACTAATTATTAGGGGTAGATTATATTAATACTAGTTCGTATATATAATAACCTACTTATAGTAGTATAAGAATAGCTCTCGATTAGTATTATAAATAATACTTAAGGAGGGAAAATCCCTTAGTCTCTACGTAGCTAGACTAGAGGCTATACGCTTAGACCTTCCGAAGCTAGCTAGACTCTAGATCCTTATACCTAATTAGAAGCCTACACCTTATCCCTAAAAATGCCTATAACATTACCTCCTCCTCTAAGCTAATGTCCTTAGTAGCTAGCCTTAATAAAAACCTATTAGCCTTTATAGCTACTATAGGAAAAGAGTGTCTAGTATTGCTACTTTACCTACTTACGTCCCTTATATAATTTTTACGCGAACTATATACGATCGGTGAGGTTATCGCGGCTTTATTACTTCTAGAAAGGTAGGTAATATACGCTTTATTTAGGCTTTATTTAGGATTTTTGCCCCCTAAGGTCCTTAGTGCTAAGATTACCTTTATTACGTAGGGCAATAACAATAAACACGGCTAATATATATTACTACGACGCGCCTACACTCCTTAACTTTATTAATAACACCTATTACGTATACTACACCTTCCTCGCCTAGTATTATAGTCGCCTTTAGTAGACCTTAATATATTACTACTACTACTCTTAGTGTAGCTCCCGACTATAATTTTAGCGCGCGAGTCGCTAGCGATATAACTACGCCCCGCGTAGCTACTTATATACGCTACGTATACGAGATTACCCGCTATAGTATTATCTATAATAAACTAACTCTAAGGAGGTATAGCTACTATACTTCTAGGAATAGGTCCTCTTATACACTAGTAGGAATCCTTAAAACGAGACCCGTATACGACCTTACTAATACCTTTAGGTTCCTATTATCTTTAATAGGCACGTCGAGCACGTCTATAGGTTCTACGACTCCTATACTAGGGCTATCGCTTCTAGTACCTTTCCTATTAGGAGGAGAGGATAGGATCCTAATGTCCGCCGTATAGGATTAGCTCTTACGCGTACCTAGTGTACCTTAACCTAATAGCTAGAGAATTATAGGAGGATTATAGCTCTTAGAGGTAATCTATTAGAGATGTCTACTAAAGTCCCTAAGTCTAGCCCTAATATAGAGAGGCTATAGCTATTAGAGTAGAGGAGGATTACTAATATTCTAGAGTATATAGCTATATAGGCCTTTAGCTACGTAAGTTCGCACCTTAATCGCGTCTAGATCGTATACTAATAGCTAGGATAGCCTAGACCTCTTAGTTTTAGTAGTAGTACTCCTAGTAGTAGCCCCTACTCTATATTTAGGCCTAGCCCTAGAGGTTAGGGTAGTAGTAGAGGAGGTAGTAATAGAGGTAGTAGTAGTAATAGTAGCGGGAATAGAGCTATAAGTTTACGCCTTCCTCGCTATTATCTCGTAAGCTAATATCGTAGTATAGGATAGTAGTAGTAATAGAAATAGTAGTCCTAATAGGGATAGTAATAGTAATAGTAATAGTAATAGTAGTAGTAGTAATAAGAGTAGTAATAATAGTAGTAATAATAGTAGTAATAATAGTAGTAACGTTAGTAGTAGTAGTAGCGTAAGTTCGTACCTTCCTTACTATTTACTCGTAAGCTAATATCGTCGTTTAGGATAAGTCTAGTAAGGAGAGTAAGTCTATTAAAGAGAGTAAGACTAGTAGGGAGGATAAGTTTAAGGAATTTAGTAAGGAGAATAGTAAGGTTAATAACTTAGGTAATTTAGATATTAAGATATAAGATAAGTAGGCGCGCTTATTAACTACGACTCGGCTATATAGAGCTAGTATAGCGTAGGTATTTTTAGGGTAATTCTCGCGACGATACCCGGCTAGAAGGCCTATAGATAGAAATAGATAGTCTTAATCCTTAAGCTAATATTCCTATTATAGTTATAAAGCTAAAGTCTCTAGTGCTAAGTATTTCATTACGAGCGTATAGCGGCATTCGTACGAGCTAACTATAGTCTATAGCTAGGTCGCTTACTCTTATCTTATCCCCGGCTATACTTATTGCTTTCTCTAAACTCCCTTAGTAAGTTATCTATTTCCTTAAAGTCCTCTTCTTTTATCTATAAGCTTTTAGTCTTATTATACTCTTCCTATTTAAGTAGGTATTCTTTCTTTCCTACGTATATAGTACGCTTAGCGAGGATTTTCTCTATATACTAAACTTATTCTCTATCTTCTACTAACTCTAGGGCTCTTATATTTAGTAGTTCTTCTCCTTCCCTTAGGTAGAAAGGCTCTAGTAGAGACATATAGAATATATCGTATATACGATAGGAGCTTAGTAGCTATAGGCGATATACCTATAAGTTAATTACTTCTTTAACCCGAAAAGGGCCTACGAATTTATCTATTAGCTTCCTACTTAGGGCTTTTAGCTTAAGGTTCTTTATATTTAGCTATACTAGGTCTCTTAGCTTAAACCTTATTAGAGTATACTTTCTATTATAGTACTAGGTTTAATACTCTACTACGGCTTATAGGCGTTCTTAAAGCTTTACTCGTAATACGTATATATTCTACACTTATCGTACTACTACGGGTACCTCCCTCTCTAGCTGTCTATCCTTAGGTAGGTTTTAAAGGATTAGGTATTTCCTAAGAATAGCATAAAATAGTATTTCTTTAGTAGTTATATACACTAAATTATTATATATAAACTTAGCTATATAAAGTAGGTTAGGCTAGTCTTTAGTATATTCTATAGTAAAGACATATAGGTAATGCTTAAGCGTCTAATTCTAGCGCTCTATTTAGCCGTTAGTTTATAGATAGAACGCCGTACTTAACCTACGCTTTACCTATATCTAGTAGTAAATCTCTAACTAGAAATAGCTTATAAATAGCGTCCCTCTATCTAATACTATCCCTTTCTACGCTCTATATTTATATATAACATACTTAAAGTATATATCTATAAAGTCTTTAGCTGTCTATATTTCTTTTACTAGGATATAGAGCGCTATCTTTAATAATCTATCGTAGATTACTAGGATCGCATTATATACGCTTCTATTGTAAATAGTAGAGGGTAGCTTTATAATAAAGTCTAGTATAACTTCTTTAAAGATATTAGAAGAGATAGGAAGGGAAGATAGCTTACTATATAGTATATACCTTAGAGCTTTTAACCTTTAATAGGTGCTATAGCTCTTTATATACTTACGTACTTCTTAATCTAATAAGGGCTAGTAGTAGTATCTACTAATTAGATTATACGTTCTTACTACGCTATAATAGCTAGCTATACGAGAGTTATAGTACTAGTATAAGATTTCTTATCTAAGGCTAGGTTCGTTTAGAATATATAGCCTACTCTTATATATAAGGGTTCTATCTTTACGTTTACGCTATACTAGTAACTTCTTACTACTTTAGGTACGCCCTTCTTACTCTAGATCGGCTATACGCTTAATTATAAAAGCGTCCTTCTACTAAAGTATATAGATAGTCTATAATAGAGAGGTGTCTCCTACTAATGTAAGTTCGCTAGTAATAAGAACTCTTACTACGTAGCGTAGTACGTATAGTATACATTCTATAGTACTAGTAGTTAGGCTAGATCCGCGTTCGTAACCCGTAGACTATCGATCTACGAGTTCCGAGCTATACTCGGAGTAGGAGCTAATTCTACCGATAAGATATACTCTAGTAGTAACTAGATCTACTCCTAGTTTACTAGCTAAGCTAAGTTTATTCTAAAGGGTAGAGAGTAGTCTTATTAGCGCGTAGTTCTCTTTAAAGTAGTCTACCCTCCTTAAGGGCCTATCTACTAGGTTAGACTTACTAGGTGTATACTCTACCTTAAAGTTAAAGGCTACTAGGTAGGACGCCTAGCGGGCCTAGCGCGGGTTTAGCTTCGCTATATCGCGTATACCTCGTAGGTTGTTATAATTACTAAGGACTTATATTATATACTAGGCCCCCTCGAGGTAGTAGCGCTATTACTTAAAGTAATATATAATTACGTATAGTTCTTAGTTATAGATCTCCTAATTACGTTTAGCCCCTTATAGCTTCTAAGAGATAAAAGCGACTAGATGCTACTTACTATCCTCGTATAGCTAGGAGAGTATACCTACTACTATAAATATAGATATATCTATCTCTAGGCGTATTAGCAACTTAGGGTTATAATGTTATAGGAGCGACGTATCTATAAAGCGCTCTTTAAGCTATACGAAACTAGCTTCTACCGCTTCTAGCTAAGAGAAGGTACCTTAGTCTTTCTTTAGAAGATCTATTATCGGCGTAGTTAGCTTAGTATAATTCTAAATAAATCTACGATAGAAGTTAGTAAAGCTAAGAAATAACTAAAGTTCCTTAACGCTAGTTAGTTAAGGCTATCTAGAGATAGTTACTACTCTTACTAGATTAGCGTAGACACCTCGCGTGTCTATAATAAATCCTAAGAAGGAGACCTACTTAGCTATAAAAGTGTATTTTAATAGGTTAGTATATAGCTTAGCCTATCTTAGGTGTTTAAGAATAGAGCTAACTACTCGCTAGTAGGTCTTAAGGTCCTCGCTATAAGTATAGATAAGGATATTATTAAGGTACACTATATAGAGATAATCTACTAACCCTCTTAGGGTCTAATTAATATAAGTCTAGAAGGTAGTAGGTATATTTATAAGTCTAAAGGGCATAACTAGGTACTTAAAGTAGCTATAGCGCGTTCTAAAGGCTATCTTCTACTTATCCCCTAGGCTAATACGGATCCTATTATATACATCCTTTAAGTCTAAGGTCGTATAGTAATATACGCCTAATAGGCGATCTAGTATCTCCCCGATTAAGAGTAGCGGACAACGATCCTTAATTATTACTAAGTTAAGGCCCCTATAGTCTATATAAAGGCGGAGGGTACTGTCCTTTTTAGGTATAAAGAGGATAGGTACTCCTACTAGACTTATACTATAGCGAATCTACCCTTTCTTAAGAGTATCTTTAAGGTATACTTATAGCACTTAAAGCTCGCGTATAGAGAGGTTATAAAGCGGGCTATAAGGTAGCTCCTTACCTAGTATAATAGGAATTTAGTAATCTCCCTCTTTAGTAGTAGGTAGAATTTTAGCTATATTAGTATTAAAGACGTCTTAGTAGTCTAATAATGCGTCTAGTACCCGATTTTCCTAAGAGGCACTAGCGATTTAGACGTAGGCGACGACTTCCTCTCCTTAGGGGTCGCTACGAACTATACCTAAGAAGTGTATATAACTCTCCTCTTACTCTAACTACTAGATTATTACTATTTAGATACGTAACTTATCTTTAATGCCCTAAGCCTAAGTCTACTATCTATAGTCTAGCTATATAGCTTCTCTTTATAAGAAGAGATTACCTAAAAGTAGCTCTAGTCCTTCTTTATTTACTCTATAAGCGATAGTTTTAACCTAGTAGATCGTACCTCGGTCGTTAGTAAGTACTACCTATATCTCGTATATAGCGTATATAGCTTTCCTTTCTAACCCTACCTAGGCTAGTTAAGGTAGGTTACTTAGGACTAGATTAAGGTTCATTTCGATTGCTATATATTAACTAATAAGGCTAACCTTAGCTTAAGAGTCTAGGATAACTCCCACCTTATAGTCGACTCTAGTCGCTTCTATTGCGATATAAGTACGACGTATCTCCGGTAAGATATCGACGGCTCTACGCCTCGTAGTGCCCGAGGTAACTACGAGGCTCGGCCTTTTCCCTAGGCCTATCTTATACGAGTAATAGGCTCTTTATTAGTATCTAAGAGTTAAGCCTTCTTCTTATACTTATTTACGTAGTAACCTATCTTCTTATAGAAGTAGTACTCGATTCCTAGCTTATAGGAGGAGTCCTTCTTAGGGGCTAACTCCTCTTTATATTAGTCCTCCTATCGTAGCTTCCGGCTATACCCTATTAGGCGATTATAGAGATTCTACGGCTTATCTACGCTCTATAGGTTACGCTCTAGCGTAGATCCTAAGATAATAAGACTCTCTCTTATAGGAGGTATAGTATAGTAATTCGTAATTACTCGCTAGAGTTTAGGGCGGAGTTTAGAGAATAGGTATTATACTCGATACTTCTCTAAGTATAGGAGTAGCTAGTCCTTAATCGTTTCTAAGTAGGTAGTAAAGGCCCTAATACTCTATCTAGGAAGCTAGAGTATAGTAGTATACGTAGTAGTTACTTCTAAGGTGCGGTTAATAGGATTAGAGAGTATATCTAGTAGGAAGGTCTTAAATTAGCTCTAGATATATATCTTTACGAGGGGCTTACGCTCTATATAAGAGTACTATACTTCGCGTAGGTCTCTAATAAGATACTAGCTTACCTAAGTTACCTTCTCTTATTCTAACTAGAAGTTCTCTAGAGTAAGCTAGAAGGCTATTTTATAGCTTCGAGTAAACTCCTTATATTCCCTTAGGTGTTTTCCTTTATACTCCCTAGAGTCTTTTAGCCTTATACTACGCTTTATACGCGATAGTCCTACGTCTTATAAAGCGTAGCGCTTATAGCTCGTCGCTATTAATCTTATTCCCGTATCGCTCTAGATCTCTAAAGGGTCCGGATTTACTCCCTTCTCGAGGAGAGTAATTTACTCCTTAATCTACTTAAGGGTACGCTCCTATAGAAGATAATCTCTTCGTTATTCCGCGTCGCGGATACGCTCTTCTAGCGACGCTATTGCTACTAGTAGTTCTCCTAGTATAGTTATAGAGGTTCCTAATCCTTCTTTATTACTAATAGAACCTAACTATATCCTTATAATAGCTATTCTTAGACTACTTCCTAAGTAGGGTAAGGAAGTATTATTATATTAGGGGTAGATTATATTAATACTAGTTCGTATATATAATAACCTACTTATAGTAGTATAAGGATAGCTCTCGATTAGTATTATAAATAATACTTAAGAAGGGAAAATCCCTTAGCCTCTACGTAGCTAGACTAGAGGCTATACGCTTAGGCCTTCCGAAGCTAGCTAGACCCTAGATCCTTATACCTAATTAGAAGCCTACACCTTATCCCTAAAAATGTCTATAACACTAATCTATCTATTACGTTCGGCCTACCTCCTACTATATCTACTACTATTATTCTACTCTTTACCTTCTCTTCTACCTACTCGTATATACTCCTCGTCCTTCTCTTAGCTTCTTATCGATTATAATTATCGAACGATTAGATCTTATCTATCTCCTTCTCTCTCTCTCTCTATACCTACTAGATAACTAATACTTTACTAACCGTTATAATCGCTACGATCTTACTAGTATATATCTCCGGTCTAGTCTAACTACTATCTTACGTATTTAACCCTAAAACGGCTAAACTACTTAATACTCTATTCTTATAGTAGTCCCCTAGGATTATATTGTCGATTATAGTAAACTAAAACTCTACTACCTTATCCTTTATCTCCTCCTTCTATTCTTAGTCTCTTACTTCTTACCTCGCGACGTCCTTTAACCTATCTATTATTCGTCTCTACTCCTCTATTAATCGGTACCTTAGCCTCTCCTCTTTCGCTACGTTATATATCCTCTAAATAAACCTTAATACCTTAATCTATATCTCCGAATATCTCTTTATACTCGCGACCTTATACTCGGCGTAAAATAGTCGCTAATTTAGTAACTCTCCGAACTCTAGTCTATCGATATACTCTAATACTATATTACCTACCTTTACCTTCTTATATATATATAATATCTCTCTAATTATCTATAACGTCGCCTTACTTACTTCCTATAACCCTTTATCTCTTTCTTTAGCTTCCTTCTAGCTTATATTACTAAACTCTCTCTCCCGTTCTTACTCTCGATATTACTCTTCCTCCTCTTACTCTTCTATTATTATATACTATCTCTCCTCTCTCCTTACTCTTTATCTTTCTATAATAGCTATCCTATATTTCTCCTTCTCTATTATCTCTTCTTTCGTTAGTAAAATTACCTTAGCTAATTTCTTCTTTATAATTCCTTATAAATATTTCGCCTATCCTATTATCTCTAACTATAGATTAGCCTTATACCTTCCCTCTAGTCCTTTTACTACCTTATTATTATTCCTTTTCGCTATCTTACTATAATATATATCTACCTACCTCCTTCCCTATACCTATTTATCCTTATCTATTAATATACCGCTATCTACCTCTCTTACCTATACCCTAAAATTCTTTCTCTAACCTCCTATAGTAAATAAACGTTAATACGAAACCTCTTCCTCCTAAACTCGACTCGGATTATTCTCCTTTCGTTATCTCTTACTCCTCTCTCGTCTCCTCGTATTAACCTAACTATAATCCTACTTATAATACTTATATATCCTACTCCTATCTTTTATAATAAATCTATAAACCTCTAACTTACTACCTTCCCTATTCTCCTCTCTATCTCTTATCTACTAGTATTCTAACTCTTCTTTATATATAGGAATTCTAGGTATTACTATACTTATACGTACTAGATATATTACCTACTCGTATATTATAGTAATCTCTTCTAACTTATCGACTTACTTAATAATCGTCTTACGTTACTCTTATATTAACGATAGGTACTAATCCTTTAAATACCTCTTTATATAACCGGGTATAACTATATATTAATATACTCTATAAATAATAATTTTATATTGCGATATGTACTTAAAAATAGTAGACTATAATACGGGACGCTCTTATACTACTATAGTTATACTAGCTCTATCTATAACTTTACTATCTAGTATAGTTATATTAGACATAAAATTCGACATTTTATCTATAGTACTATTTCCGTATATATCGTATAATAAATTAATGTAAAACTATACTTTATATTTTCTACGTACTTACCTTTATATAAACCTTATCTATCTAAACGCGACTAAATCGTACTACGTAGTATTTTCGTGTCGTATATATATATTACTTCTATTTAATATATATATCTACTTAACGTATATTAGAATTTCTAGCCCTTACACTAACTCTACTATTTAGACCTACGTTCGTAGTTAGTTTAGCCGACCTCTAACTTTCTCCTCTATAAATTATAGTAGATCCTATACTTCCCTTACCGAACTTTATTCTAAATTTCCTTCTAACTCTAACGTATTTAACTTACTATAACTCTTACTATACTATTAAATATAACAATTAAATATAGTTCCTAGGTGTTAATTTAGATTCTATATCTTTTAACATTAAAATTATTACGTTACGACTATAGGAACCCTAAATAGATTAGCCCTTATTTTCTATTTAGATAAGCCCTTACCTTAAATCCTACTCTATACTCCTACTATTCGGATTACCCTAATCTATTTAAGGATTAATTACTAGGTTTAGGCCTTCCGTATTAGTCGTCGTCTCTATTAACTTCTACTACTTCTAAATCTAGGTCTATTCCGGGTCTAGAGTTACTATATTCTCTATCTATATAGATAACTCTTACGAGTTAGAGACTCCTAATTAATACTCGTATCGAATATCGTTTAAATCGAGTAGCTATAGCTACTCCTATTAGAGTCCTCTAGATGCCTAACTAATTCTCTGTTACGAAACTCGTCGTACTCTATATATACTAGAAATCGCTCTCGGAGGTATAAAAAAACTTTAAATCCTAAGAGATAGTAGCGGTCTTATCCTAGTGTCCTCGTATAGTGCTATAATAATAGCTATAGAACACTAAAGAAACCTAATAAACCTAATAAGCCTAATAAACCTAATATAACTAATAACGAGCTACTCGTTCGATAGCTACTATAATACTACTCGATAATAATAGTAAGGTACTACCCCTAGTACTAAATTACTATTATTATAGTATAGGTGTCTTCCTAGTCGAGGTAGTTAGTGAATAGTATACGCTCGTTAACGATACTCGTTAGTTAGTTACTACCCTCGGAAACCTCGTAGTCGTAGAAACCTTATATATATAATTAATCGCTACCTTTCTATCTAAGCCCTTTAATGGACTATATATCGTAACCTATAACTGTAGCTATAACTATAACGACCGAGTCTACTATACTACGAGGTTTCCGAGGGTAGTAACTAACTAACGAGTGTCGTCGACGAGTATATACTATTTACTAACTACCTCGACTAGGAAGATACCTACACTATAACACTATTAGAAGGTAAGGTAAGTATTAGTAATCTAGCCTCCCGAGAATACGTACGATATTTACGTTAAATATATCTAATAAAACCCCTAACTCTAGTATTTTAGAATATAGATTCTAAACCCTTAGCTTACCTTTTTCGTAGGATTTAGTACTCTACTTAAACTTATTCTAATCACCGAATCTACCGAGTTACTAAACGAGTGTATTGATTATAAAAGACTACTACCACTTCTAGCCATCTTATAACCCTTACTAATAGTTGGTGCTCCACTCGAACTTACCCTTATCACCGTATCCGACAAGGTTTTCGCCTACATACCAAGAATACTCGTGCCCGGCAGCGATGGCCTGCGCCTCGACAGTTTTGAACGTTCCTTTAACCAAGTCCTCAACGTAGCAAGTAATGTCCTGGGTAAGGTGGTTTTTCACGTGGAACAGCCAGCCCTCGACGGCGTTGTAGGTGATGCTAAGAGCTATACCGCCAACCTGATGGACAGCTCCACGAAAGGTACTCACGTAGTTGAATTGGTACTGGCCTCCAGCGCGCCTGTGTAGAGCTTGTCAGTAGGACCACTTTGTAGAGGAGGTAAGATTTACTTCTCGAGAGAAGTGACACCATCCACGGACTCGGCGATGGGCTCAGCGACTGGCATGGCGGCCGCCATCGTGGCAAGTAAGGCGACAGGAGCGAAGAAACGCATGTTGATGAGTTGGTTGGTAGTGGTTGGTAGAGGTTGGTAGTGGTTGATAGAGGTTGGTAGTGGTTGGTAGAGGTTGGTAGTGGTTGATAGAGGTTGGTAGTGGTTGGTAGAGGTTGGTAGTGGTTAGAAGTGGTTGGTAGTGGTTAGAAGTGGTTTGAAGTGTTTTCTGACTTGTGTTTACAAAGGATGGGATGCGAGAATTGTGATTTATGGCTAGAGATACCGGGGTTTTATACCTGGCAAGATTTCTGCCCTTCTTTGCTATGACATGCAATTGTAATGTATCTCAACGGGTGGTTGGAAGAACGGATCGGGTCGGTCTGTCACTTCACGTAGCCCTAAGGGCAGAGTTGAACGCATTGATGCTTAAAAATAAATAGGGCTTGCTATCGTGGACCATATACGTATATGCGGGAGAGTCTACAGCGCTTAGCTCTGCTAGTACGCCAGAAGATCGAGTAGACTTCTGGAACTGATTAGACCAGGGACCCGTGTCCACAGACCGTCGCACTTAGCTAGGGCACAGCACGATGTGTTGTCTAAAATATCTCCTAGCAGTCTATCTCCAGCGCACTCGAAAATGGTTCATACAGGGTCCGTGCAATGTACACACGGTCTCGATAAGGGTGATCGATTTCACCTTTGAGAATGGTTAGACTGGATTCGTGTCCACAAACCATCCTACTCGGATGGGTAATGCTACGATATGTTGCCTGTAGTAATCTATATCTGGCGCACTCGACAATGGATCATGTAGGGTTTGTAGAGGTACACGCGATCTCAATCAGGGTTATCATGGGAAATTGGACAAAGTGAATGGAAATCGTGAAAATATCACAGAAGTTATTTACGTCGCAGGAGCTGAGGTGGGAAACCCGTGTAGGGCCAAATCCGGGGCCTAAAGCTTCAGCCGCTGAGGGCGGAGAAGAAGACGAAGAGACAATAGTAGAGAAAAGAGTATCTCATGCATTGATCCTCCACCATAGGACGAGTGCATCACGTGCTCTTGGGTTTGAATATCCTATCCGAGACTCAAGCAGGATCCAGTGATTCTAGAAATAGATAGACAAGGTAGCTTGGCGCGCTCAGTACACGTCTTTTCAGACATCTCGTTTGTCGTTCAACCTGCCCGATGACGCCGAGCAACTGGCAAAGGGTTTTATTCGTATCAGACACACTCTGGAGACCAATCAAGACAGTGATCAGGGACTCCTTAGCGGTCTCTTATACCCTTTCAGTCACTGAAGAAGATCTAGTTCCCATTCCTGTGGTCTACCAAAACACCGATTGTGTCGACGCGGCTTTTGCAGTCAAGCACCACGACACACACGAACGGTCACCAGTCGAATCATGAGATCTTAGTCACTGAATGCTTCGGGCGTACACAGTCTGAAGACATGTGGGAATCTTCCCAAGAAGGTACCTCACTCAACTTTTGAGAGGCCGGGTACAGAGAAGGAGGAAGAACGTCAAAGCATTGGTCTCTCACAAAGACGATCGAAGGTTGCGGGATTGGACCTCCATCTTCCAAAGTCGAACATGCTTTTGCAGGTAAGGAGATGCTCACTCACCGCAGAAGCGGCCGTTTCGGCTGAACCAGGCTTGTCCGAACGGTCTCCGAACTTTTTCCGCCGAAGGACCTCTTCCGCCGTGCTCAAGTCATCAATTTGTTGCGTCACTCCCATCGCCCGCGCCTTGTGTGTATTGGAGTCCGCCGCCCGAGATACGCAAGCGAGTGCCCAACGAACTCATTAGAGATTGCCACAGAGCTGAAAGTGCAAAAGATTGCCGTGTCATTGCGAGGTTTTCACAAGCAAGGTATACCGGCGGACGAACCATTACCCCCACAGCCACGATGGATAGCTCTCTACCGCCACGAGGTGGCACAATTACTATGCGCAATCAAGCCAAAATCAGACGAAGAGACCTCCGAAAGGGAACACACAGCTGTTGGGAATGCAAGCGAAGGAAAATGAGATGCGTGGTCGACTCTGACGCCCAAGGTACCACCTGCCAGGGCTGTCGGCGTCGTGGTACGCCATGTATCAGCCAGGAAATTCCGGAAGAAGTCGCGCTTCGCATTGTCAAATCTCACGATACTGGTGACACTATTGAAGGCGAATTTGAATTGCCTCCGGGCATGATGGGGCTTGGTGGGAGATCAATTTCAGAATCCGCAAACGATCCACTCACGCCGGTATCAACATCGTCAAAACCTAGTCAAGCCTCCAGCGCTGTCACACCAACAGATGTCAGTATCTCTTGCAGCATACAGGCCTATATTTGTACTGACTGCATTACTCAGCGCAACATCTCCATTCCCTCAGAGCCAGAACCTAGTCTGAAAATACTATCGCAGTATTTGCACGCAGCATTGCCTTCACTGGACGACACCAAAAAATCCATGACGCGCGAGTTCTACCTGATGTTGCTGCGTATGAACTCATGACTATGCCGTATACAACATTGTTCAGGAATGATATAGAGACTGCGCCTCGCCTGGTCGAAACTGTAGATCCGCACTGGCATCCGGTTCTCATCGCAAGACATATGCTCATGCTCGCGAGCTCTCTACAACATCTTCATCCCGATATTCATCCTGAAATCAGGGCCTTGTCGGAGACCCCTCAAGTCATGTCAGAACGCTTGACCCGCCTGGTGAATCACCATGTGACGTCCAAGGATGAAATGCTGGGCAGTATAGAGGCGCTGGAATGTGTACTGATCGAAAGTGTGTACCAAGCGAACCTTGGGAATTTGCGTCGAAGTTGGGTGGTAGCTCGCCGGGCTGTCAATATCGCTCAATTGATGGGGCTCGATCAACCAAACCGTCATACACAATACCAGATCCTCGACGCCAGACGATCACATGATCCGAGAATCATGTGGCGCCGTATCACCTTTCTCGACCGATTCCTCTGCATAATGCTTGGCCTTCCAGCAGCCTGTCCAGACTCGATCGAACACACAGTAATATCACCGGATAGCCCACAAGGACATCGTCTCGAGCGGATACATAGTATGGTGGCCTCACGCATACTTCAGTCCAGAGGAATAGAGCCTACTGTACTTGATAGACAGATTATACAGGAGCTGGACTCGGAGTTGCAAAAGGCTGCGAGAAGTCTTCCGGCCAAGTGGTGGCTGGTCCCCCGTCTTGGTGCCTCTCAACTTGATCCCCAGGGAATATCCTGGAACACCGGCCGAATGTTTGCACAAATTTTACACTACAACCTGATTTACCATCTCCATCTACCGTACATGTTCCGCTCATCAACTACAGAGCGTACGTACGAGTATTCGCGGATTACATGCGTCAATTCGAGTCGCGAGATCTTGACAAGATTCCTTGCCCTTCGAGCTTTCAATGGCATTGCGTCGAGTTGTCGCATCATTGATTTCATAGCTTTGATGGCGTCCCTGGTCTTACTTCTATCGCATCTACACTCACAGGCATCCGCGACAGAGAATTTCCTTGCACACCAGTACCACTCTGATCGTGCCATGATCGAACAAGTACAAGAGAGCATGGAAGAAGTCGAACAACTCACATCTGACCCGCTGAGTGCACGTAGTGCTGATCTGCTGCGTCGTCTCATGGCCATCGATATCCACGAAGGTGACGGATTCCCGCGACCCGCCAATGAAGTCAGCGTGCATCCTGAACCCGATGGCATGGAAAATGACGAGGACAATTCGGTAAGTATCAGAATACCTTATTTCGGGCTCATCAAGATTGCCCATGATCTCAACCTCAACCTGAGCTTCCAACATTCTGCAATGCATCTACCAACCTCGAAAACGACGGACCTGGCGGGATCAGCAGCTACATTGGACGCTGGAGCGCCTTGCCATACAGTTGACACTAGGCTGGAAAGATGTCAGGATCAAGGCGCCCCGCTGGATTCGTCGAATTGTTTTGCAACTGGTTCGACAGAACTGTCAACCTTACAATCGCAAAGTCACTTGTTCGGAAATAACGCACAGCAAGAACTATATCCTGGTCTTACAGCTGGCATGGAAGACTGGGCTTTTCAAGGTGTCGATCTTGCTTTCTTTGATACAATCTTACAGAGTACTCAGGATAACGAGGGTAACTTGCAATGACCGGCATGTATGAGTGAGTTGAGATAATGATCGAGATACCCGAATGAGAATCCAAACTCCTCTAATCGAATGATTACTCGTGGTTGAAATACTTCAGTACCTTCTCCAACTCAGCATGCAACAAATGTACGTATCCAGGCATAGGCATGTCGAGATGGTCGGAGTTCATGTGTAAGCACAACATCTCTCCGACGAATTTATCCCAGCCATTAGGACCCAAATCCGCATCAGTCTTATCGGGGCAAAAGCAAGCAAACGGACCAAGCTTTGGATCCTCCATGAAGCCTGGGTAGGCTACGGTTGGAATGTTAGCCTCCTTCAGCAATCGCATTGATTCTGGATCATCTTTGATTCGGTTGATGAGGCCTTTCTCGGCCCATATGACTGCTGCGCGGCCAGGACGCATGTTTGGTTCCATTGGAGGTGGGTGATACAGGCGCATGGCGAGCAAGTATGCACGCAAGTGATCGCGTGTCAGACCGGTCGAGGACCACTGACCATCGATAGCGGCCGCATTCCCGAAGATGGTAATGCCAGTGTCAGTTTCTCGATTCACCTCCTCGACAGTCAACTCGACGCCTGTTTCGGGACGTGGGCAGCAGAGATCGATCACAAAAAGGCCTTCGACCTTGCGACCCGCGTATGGCAGCTGCCGCGCAACCTCATAAGCGATGATGCTACCGGCCGAGAACCCTCCAATCATAAAGGGGCCCGTAGGCTGGGCTTTACACAGCGCTTCCACGACATATTTGGCGACGCCTTCGATACCGACATCTGCCGTAAGACGAGACGGGCAGCGGAGGAAGGGTGAATCAACACCGTAGATGGGAGTCTTGGACTTGAACGCAGGCAGATGGATATACGTGGCGATAGATCCAGTACCATCGGCCATCATGTACAACGGTGTCCGATTTGGAGCGGGTCGACCTTTGAGTAGTGTGATGCGTACATGAGGAAGAGGAGAAGTCTCATCTACGATCATCGCTGGATCAGTAATGATCTCTTTCGGCTGCGGACTCTCTGCAGCTTGGGAATTCTCGGTTGTTGCGCTTTCCGCTGTATCCACCGGTGTCGTAGATCCCCTTGTATCGACCAGGGAAGCGCTCGACGATGGAGTAGGAGCTGATGCCGTGGCGGACGTGGCGTTCGCAGTGTCTGAAGCCATATTTTCCCCAAACTCTTCGCGGAGGTCACCAATTGTCGGGTAGTCGAAGACAAAGCTGGCCGGCAATTCGATGCCCGTCGCAGCTGATACGGCGGAAGAGACTTCGATGGACATGATTGAGTCGATTCCCAGATCAGCCAACTGCATGTCATCTGTAAAAGCTGCGCTATCCTCTCCGGTCGCCTTGGCAATCGCGACCAAGAAGGCCTGGAAAATCTCGTCAGATGGACCATCATCATGGGACGCCGGGGATGGCTCCTTCTCAGTCCGTGGTTGTGCAACCGGTGTGGGATCTCCAATAAGCTCCGTGGTGTCCGCACTCGCCTTCATGGTTGATTTTTTTGGCTCATGGACATTCCTGTCAGAAGTAGTTTTATGCTGGCCTTCCAAGATTCTCTTCCAGACAACTGTCGGAAGCTCTTGGTATCGTAGATCACTTGCTTGCATGACGATTTTGTTGGATTCTGGATCGAAAACATATGCATCACAAAAGGCGTTTTCTTTTTCCCATCTGTTGATACGAGTATAGGTCAAGTATGTTCTGCCAGGCTCGAAATCGACAGTCTGTTTTACAGAGTCGAAGCCCATGACGATAAATGTGGTGCGTGATGACTTGTTCGGGTTTCCATTGACCATGAAACCAGCAAGGTGAGCAAGAGCTTCACTCCAGTACGGAGAGAATGAGAATGAAGTATTCGGAGGGTCTTCCTCGAGGCGGATGAGTGCCGCTGCTTCTTTGAAATCGTGTGCCATGTAAGCCTCTTGGATGCCTTGGAAGGAGGGATCAAATTCGACCGCATTGGCAAAAGGGCATAGACGACTTCCGCTCGCAGAGTGTGACCAGATCCATCTTTGGACGCCGAGATCCTGGAGTCGGCCATATTTTTGACGAAGAATGAGGTCTTGTCCCATTCTGCCTGCGTCGTTTGTGGATCGCACAGCTCAACTCTAATAGAGCCGAGATCATGTTCAGAGCGATCGGAGGAGATGATCTTGAACGAGACATTGACAGAAGATGCCACAGGACTGTCCATGCTCGCAGTGGTGAACAGCTGGCCATCGGTCCCGGCAAGCTTCTTAGTCAAAGGCGCCAGAAGCTCAATTTCGTGGACCGACAGGTTACGAGCTGTCAATTTCGTCAATCCAGCTCGTTCAAACGTATACCGCGCAGCCGTCAAGGCAGCCTCACAAAAGACGCTTCCGGAGGCAAGTCCGACTCCTTGCATCCTGTGACCTTCAATAAGAGCAAGGAAGCCTGGATCGGAGAATGAAGCTTGGAAGGTGAGTGAAATTTTGGGAGCTTCACTGGCAGCAATTAGATATTGTGCACAAGTGCTCACCCACGGCTGCGATTCCACCTCTTTCTTTGTCTCAACCTTGATGACAGCAGAATGCTCATCTGCTTCGTTGAATGTCACCCAATAGTTCTTCATGTCCCAAGCATACGATGGCAACTTCAATAACGTGAGAGACTCCTCGTACGGTTTGTGAAATGCAAGCCAGTCGACTTCGAGGCCTTCGACGTATGCTGTGGTCAGGGTCTTGGAGATAGATGTCCAATTGCCACTGCTTGCCTCCAGTGTATGCGTTACTCGCGCAGCAGGGGCCGATAACGTAGAGCGTACAAATGATGTACACACTGGACCTGGGCCAAGCTCAATCCAGAAAGGATCTTTTAGGTATTGCTTCACTGACTCGAGCCCGCCGACGAAATCGACAGGCTCTCGGGTTTGTTGAGACAGATAAGCCTGTCCGAAAGTTCCGACCGAGTCGACGATTCGACCGAGAAGCGTGCTGGCGACTGGTACCTTTGGAGCAGAGAATGTGACCCCGCCTGCAATAGTCGAATAATCTTGGAGAATAGGGTCCATTTGGAACGAGTGAAATGCAAAAGGCACTGGCAAAAAGGTTGTCCTAACCTTTGTATCCTGCTGTTTCATTTTTGCTTCGAATTCGGAGAGGTCATCGGCCATACCGCTCACGATGGTCGCGTTTGGTCCATTAATACAGGCCACGTCGACCGATGACGATGGAAGATCGTCCAGTATTTTCCGAACCGCATTGGCAGAAGCCGAGACCGCGAGCATGGCACACAAACCAGGTTCGCAACGTTCTTGTAGCAGGAGAGCTCGCTTACCGACAAGATACAAGGTGTCAGAAAGGGACAACACACCAGCAGCATAAAGTGCAGCGTACTCTCCGAGACTATGTCCCATGACCAGTGTAGGCAGAATTCCAAATGAACGCCAAAGGACAGTGAGTCCAATCTCCAAAGCGACCACCGCGAGCTGGATCTGCACGGCTTTTTTGTCGGACAGGTCGACATTCTCGTCTATGATCAAGTCCACGAAAGGTGGGAATCCATGATCGGCACCGACAGCGGCACAGAGGTTGATAGTGTTGCGGAAAACTGAGTTGGTAGCGTAAAGTCTGGAGCCCATCCCGGCATAATGAGATCCTTGGCCTGTGTAGATGAAGACGACATCGTTCTTCGAGGTAGACGGTTTGGCTTCGGATAGGCTCTGTAGCTTGGTGACCACTTCGGAAACACTTGTGGCCGTCACGGCAAGTCGGATTGGATGGTGCATCTTTCTTGCCGTTGTAGAGTAAGCCAGATCAGAAACCTTGGTCTTCGGGTTTGCCTTTAACCATTCGATAAGATTGATCTTGTTCGCATCGAAAGAAGCTTTGGTGCGAGCGGAAATTGTGACGACATGTGAGCCACGAGCATCATTGGCCTTTGGGGACTCCTGAGCTGGCCTGTATTCTTCAATGAGCATGCAAGCATTTCCTCCAGCGGCATCAAAATTGTTGAGCAAAATGCGCCGTGGTTTCCCGTCGTCATGTTTTGGATACTGCTTGGGCTCGGACGGAATCTCCACGTTGATGTCTTTAAGCGGCGGGAATTTGGGGTCTTGAAAAGGGTCAGTGAATGACAAAGGTCGTTGATACACATTATCAGGTACTTACTGAGAGCGTGTGGCATACCGGCTTGCGGAGGAATGGTGTCCGTCGCAAGCATCTTGATCACTTGCATCAACTCAGCCATTCCAGCGGCTGCTTCACTATGACCAAAATTGGCTTTGACGGCGCCAATAGGCAAGGGCCAAGATTGCGCTTACGATGCTTGAATACGTTTGCCACAGCGTTCATCTCAGCCGGGTCACCCGTTTGAGTGCCCGTCTGATGCATGGCAACGTAAGATACATCATCAGGAGATACCTGAGCGTTGCGCATCACTTTCCGGTAGAGTCTCTCTTGTGCATTTGGATCAGACGTTGTGATTGACGTCGAGTTTCCTGAGTGATTCCGTCCTGATCCAGCAATTACTGCAAGAATGTTATCGTTATGAGCGATTGCATCTTCGAGACGCTTCAGCACGACAGATCCGACAAAGTCACCACGCGCGTACCCATCGGCATCATCCCGGAATGGCTTACAGTTTCCAGTGTCAGATAGGATTCCTGAATCGCTCAGACATGTAAAGGAATGTGGCCAGTTGAGAATATTGGCGGCCCCAGCCACAGCCATATCGATATCTTGATTCCGCAGACTCATACAAGCCAAATGTATCGCAGTGGTAGTGCCCGCGCATGCAGCGTCAAGGGAATATGTTGGTCCTTCCCATTTGAAATTGAAAGCCAGACGGCCGGGACCAAATGCACGCTGGATTCCTTGTAAGGTATATGAATCGCAGCCCAAACTTGGATGAGTCTGCTTGTGCCAGTCATCGGTGGCCTGAGCGTAAAATGCAGCGATACGATTTGGATCCGTCGTTCTGGTATGTCCGTCCGAGTAGCCAGCATTCTCAAGCGCTTCGTAGCTACTCGTCAAGAACTGACGATGATTCGGATCCATGAGCAGTGCTTCCTAGGCGAGATGTGAAAGAACCGCGAGTCAAAGTTACCTGGCTTATCCATGAAACATCCAAACTTGGTGCTCATCTTGCAGCGTTTGTCGCCTCGTTCATGTGCTGGACAATAGTATTCACCGACATCAAAGCGATCTCTGGGGATCACAGTGCAGAGATCCTGTTTATTCATGAGAATACTCCAAAACTCATCAATATTGTCGCTTTTCGGGCCACGTCCAGCCACGCCGACTATAGCCACACGACCAGTCATCAGCGATGCGTTCTCATCAGGCTGATGGAGAAGAGCGCTTTGGTCGATCACCGACACTTGTAGCGTCGTTTCCTCCAACTTCTTTGCAATGAACTTGGCGTGGCTGGTGTTACCCAGCTGTATGATTCTGACATGACTTGCGTTTTTTATACCAGCTTTGAGGCTATCGACAACATTGTTGAGATCTAAAGGTCGGGCGAGCACTTGGGTGCATACTTCTCGAAGTAAATGTTCATAGTCGGTGTATTCTGCGGTAGGATCATCCATACCCCACAGGGCCTGCTGTGGGTGCAGAATAGGTTTGCCGGAGAAACCCCGCACCACCTCATCGACCTCGGTAATTGTCAACGACTCCAACGTATGCTGGAGCGCTTTTATCTCCAATTCATTTTTTGCCAGATTTTTGATCGCAGGACTTTGCTTCATCACTTTTGCCAGAACAGAAGGTGGTCCTATGACGGTGCTGAAGCCTTCGCCAATCACTCCCACCTTTGCCCGTTTGGTTGCAGGAATCCCGATACTAGACTGGAAGTGCTCCAAAGCATTGCGGAGGTCATCAGGCGAGATACCAAGTACAGCCCAGCCCCAATGTCCATACTCATCCTCGATAGCCCGAGATCGGACTGACGCCAGAGTGGCAACCCGAAAGATCAGATGTGCAGCGTCCAAGCTGTTTTTGTAGAGCGAGTCGAAATCTTTGGAGATTACCAATGCCGAAAGAGACAGCAGTCCGCCAGAGAAGCCGAGCCATTCTGTTGAGCTCTGCCGATCAAGCAGCTGTGGCTCCCGTTTCACCCACTGGAGCAGCGTACATGCCCGTACAGTATGCAGCAAAAGAGCTTGCACCAGGCCATATCTTTCGCTAGCATGCCGGTACCTGTCACTGAGCTCCTGGAGCGTCGAAAAATGTCCAAGATTCTCCTTCAGAGTCGGGTCCAGGCTGGGATTTTTGGTCTCGACAATGATCAGTTCCGTCAGCTGTTCTAGGAATGTTTTCAACCATGGTGTAGACGCAGCTTGTTTGTAAGCTTGGTCTAAGCCGTCCACCCAAGAGTCTGTAGCATCACCGAAGACGAGGACGGTGGTCGACATTGCATCTGCTGCTGGCTTTGCGGTACCAGCCTTCATCTTGTGAGACCTGCTTCGATCGAGCAGATGTAACGTTTATCTATTCGCCCAGGACATCAATGGTGACCGTCGGAGTTTCGACGAGACCGACAACCACTCACGGGATACAGTGGACTCGATCCCGGCCAACACAAATTAAGGCCGACTGCATTCCTCGACCATGCAGTTCATCCACAAGTATCGTACTGTCTCAATTGCATAGGCCCGCCACTTGCTCGGGACTCTATGGGAATCCACGGGCATGCACGGGCTTATACGGTCCTATACGGGATTGTAGTCTAATGCTCGGGGCTCTACGGGAACGTACGGGAATGCCTGGGAATGCCTCTTACGATGATTCATCCCACTCTACACACCTCGAGGTCGACTGTTGCTTGAGCAGACTAGGAGCAAACGCTATGTTCCGAAAATATAGTCTCCGGGAGTGATGGTCAGAAAGCCTGCTGTCATACCCTTCTCCCACACTGCTACCTCCGGCTCGGTCCGGTCGTGCTACATATTGGTATCCAGCAAACGAGGCGTCGTCGGGGATTTTAAGCTCATCTCAAGGTGACGTGACAATTATATGCTTCACGACTAACATTCTGAGTACATTTCCCGTCGGAAACCGAGTGATGACATCCTCGAGATCATTTGTATTCGATGATTTGTCAGGTCTGTCACGGGCATCTCTACTCATCAAAGCGACAGCCTTGATGCGACTTTCCTCATACTTGGAACATCTGTCATTGTTGAGATCATTGAGAAGATTTGAAACAGCTAGGTTTTCAAAGGAGCTCTTCCATTGTCCGCAAGAAAGTGATTAGCTGGTTTCCTGGCTGGTCCAAAGACTTCCAACAATGCCCACAACAAGGACAGGGGAGCTTGATGCTCCAATCGCCATCATTGGTCTTTCATGCAGACTGCCCGGGGACGCTTCTACGCCATCCCGTTTCTGGGATCTCCTGAAGGATGGCAAAAGTGCCTACTCTGAAACAAATACTCGATTCAATACGGAATCATTCTATCACCCACAGACACAGGGAACTCGACAAAATGTCATTCCTTATAAGGGGGGATATATACTCTCGGGAAATCCTTACGCCTTTGACGCAGCTTTCTTCAACATCACAGCAACAGAAGCCATGTCTTTTGATCCCCGACAAAGAATGACTATGGAGGTGGCGTATGAAGCTCTTGAGAATGCTGGTCTCACGATACAAGCGGTGGCTGGTACTCAGACCGCTTGTTTCATGGGTACATCCATGAGTGACTATCGAGATTCGGTCTCACGGGATTTTCAAAACTATCCAAAGTACCACATTCTCGGCGTCAGCGACGAGATGATAGCGAACCGTGTATCCCATTTCCTTGATATACACGGTCCAAGCGCAACTGTGCAGTCAGCATGTTCATCCAGTCTTGTGGCAACACATGTCGCATGTCAGAGTCTACGGACCGGCGAAGCTGACATGGCCATTGCTGGCGGCGTAGGACTTGCCCTTGGTACCGAGGGTACGATGCATCTCAATAACCTGGGCTTCTTGAATCCGGCGGGACAATCAAGCTCATTCGATGCCGATGCTGGTGGGTATGCCCGCGGTGAAGGCTGCGGCGTTGTCATTCTTAAACGTCTCGACATGGCACTGAAAAACGGCGACAATATCCGAGCTATCATCAGGGCAACTGGTGTGAATTCTGATGGATGGACGCAAGGTGTCACTTTTCCTTCCTTCGACGCTCAGGCTGCGCTCATAAAACAAATATATGAAACGAATGGCCTCGATTATGGCGCAACACAGTACGTTGAAGCTCACGGGACTGGCACAAAGGCAGGGGATCCAATCGAAGCTCGAGCGATCCATAATACCATCGGAAAAGGTAGAAATAGGAGCAAGCTATACGTTGGATCTGTCAAACCGAACATTGGACATCTAGAAGCCGCTGCAGGCATTGCCAGCATCATCAAGGGAGTCCTATGTCTTGAAAATGGAATGATCCCCCCAAACCTCAACTTTCAGACAGCAAATCCAGCGATACCTCTTGAAGAATGGAGGATGGTTGTCCCTACGAAGCTGACACCTTGGCCTGCAACTCAAACCAAGCGATTAAGCATCAATGGCTTTGGTATGGGCGGTACCAATGGTCACGTTGTCATGGAAGCGTTCAAAGGTCAATCTAAGCAATACACCCCTTCTACTGCCCGCATTGATGGAAAGCGACTTTTCACATTCAGCAGCCATGACAAAGCCGGATTTGAACGCATTGGCAATGCACTTTCTGATCATCTGGGGAATCTGGGAGCTGCAGCTTCAACTCCCTCATATCTAGCAAATCTTGCATACACACTCGGAAAAGCTCGGTCTGATCTCACATGGAAAAGTAGCCTTTTCGCAGAAAGCGTCGACGATTTGCGAGAGCAGCTGGTGAGTACCCTTGCCCAAGATGTCGTCAGGACACCAAGCAAAGCACCACGTATTGGTTTTGTCTTTACCGGACAAGGTGCTCAGTGGGCCCGTATGGGAGTTGAGCTACTTGAGCGTCCGGTCTTTGCGGAGTCTGTTCAGCGATCGGCCAAGTATCTTCGGGAGATGGGAGCCGATTGGGATCCGGTCACGGAGCTTTCAAGAAGCCAGCAGAATCTTCGTTGAGTATACCGAAGCTGAGCCAACCTATATGCTCAGTCCTTCAAATTGCACTCGTCGACGAGCTTCGATCATGGGGGATCGTACCAAATAAGGTCTGTGGTCACTCAAGCGGCGAGATTGCCGCAGCTTATGCAGCTGGTGGTCTGTCTCACCGCGATGCCTTGTCTGCTGCTTACTTCCGCGGTGTGCATTCTTCTGGACCTAAAATGAAACGGCACAATGGTGGTATGATGGCCGTTGGTTGCTCGAGTCATGTCGCTCAGCAATACCTGGAGGAACTGGGCATCAAAGCTACTATTGCTTGTGTAAACTCTCCCTCAAGCGTCACGATTTCTGGGAACGTAGATGCTTTGGAAGCACTCAGATCCAAGCTTGAAGAGCAGAGTATCTTCGCCAGGAGATTGAAAGTAGAGGTCGCATACCACTCTCCACAGATGCAGACTTGTTCGATGGACTATTACTCCGATATTGCCGAGGTTGGATCTCCCGAGTCCAATGAGCATACCAATGACAACACCGTGCTCATGATATCGAGTGTGAGCGGCAATGAAATTGAAGCCAGAGACCTCGGACCCTATTATTGGGTACAGAATCTTATCTCACCAGTCTTGTTCACCGATGCGATGAAAGAGCTTATTGTACCAAGCACGGGCAACGGTGAGAAGACTGTCGATATCCTGCTCGAGATTGGACCCCACAGCGCCCTCGGCGGCCCTATTGAGCAGATTCTTGCAGAACATGGAATCAAAGGCGTCAACTACATGTCCATGCTGACACGAGGCGAAAATGCCTTGGATACCACCATGACTCTTGCGATGAGTCTGTTCGCTTGCGGGGTATCAATAAACGTTGCTCACGCCAATGGTGACTTTGATTGCAAATTGCTTAGCGATTTACCGCCTTATGCATGGAACCACACTGAAGAATTCCGAGCTGACGGCAGACTTCAGCACGAGCAGTACGCTCAGAAATTTCCTACAAAAAGCTTGCTTGGTGCAATGCTACCAATAATGGACGAGACTTCGAGAGTCTGGCGTAGCTTTATCAATCTCAACGATGAACCTTGGCTACGAGGCCATAAAGTCGGAGGGAATGTACTGTTCCCAGCAGCTGGTATGGTCAGTATAGCGCTGGAGGCTGTTCAGCAACTCATGGATCCTCGCAAAACACCTTCTTCATTCAAATTGCGGGACACTTCGTTTTTGGCCGCAATGACACTTTCAGAAAACTCGGCGACCGAGGTAACCCTCACCATGCGACCCCATTTGCTAAGTACAAGTGGATCTTCTCGGTCAACATGGTGGGAGTTCAACGTCTGTTCATGCGCTGGACCTGGGAGCCAGCTGCGTGAGAACTGCCACGGTCTGATCACCATTGACTATGCTGAAGGCAAAAGTCAGGCCATTCAACACGAAGCATCCATCACAACTGCTGGTCAAGTCGCCAGATATCATCAGACACTCAAACAATTTCCCAGTGTCTGCGACAAGGTCGAATTCTATCGTCACTTTGCCACAACTGGCATGGACTACAACGAGATCTGGCAGGGTGTAGAACAGTGCCATCCTGGACATGACCAGACCGTGTATGATGTTCGAATACACGATATCGGAGATACCTTCACCGGAGGTAAATTCGAGCGACCATTCCTGATCCATGCTGCTGCTCTCGATGCGATATGGCAAGGCTATTTTGGCAGCACTTGCCATGGGTCAGATGGTGGCCTTTTCAAAGTCGAAAAGCCGATGGTTCCTACACATGTTCGCGAGATAGAAGTCTCGGCTGACATTCCATGGACCGTCAATTCTGTCCTGTCAAGTGTTTCCATTTCGCAAAGACATGGTCTTGGTGGTATATCTGCAGATATGACCACGTTTGACGAGAACTTGTCCAAGGTTGTTCTCACTACTACTGGATACCAGCTATCACCCTTGCAAGTGGACGACGAAGAAGATACAGCCAAGACTGGAGCTAGAATCAATGAGATCGCTTCCGAGATTCGCTGGGATTACCCATTGAGCATTCTAAGCCCTGCAGAGATTGGGACAATTCTATCGAAGACCCAGTGCGTTTCTATTGATGAAAAGATCAGTCGCGTAAGCATGATGTCGACCTTGAACTGTTAAATCTGCTGACAAATTGACAGTTTGCTCGGGTCGTGATACACCAAAAACCCAATGTGCACATCATCGAAGTGACTGAATCGACTCAAGCATTGACCAATACGATTACATCCAGGTTCCCGTTAGGTCTGATCGAGCAAAGTCAAGTGCAACATGCTGTCATTAGGCCTGAGACTGAATCCTTACCAACCTCTGTCGATGGTCTTTTCGGCACAGTGTTCTCTATCGATATTGCCAGTAGCGACAACATGATTCCTGCTGCGGATTTGATTCTCGTTCCTCATCAGATCACGGACACTTCACAACCAAATCTTGACACCAAATTAGGACAGCTACTACGTGCTGCAAAACCCGGAGCTATCGTTGTTATGAGCAGCGCAATGCTTTTGGCTACTCAAATGATCTTGCTATCACATCACTTTGAACTTTCCAGCGATCAGAGCGACATAGCTGTCTTCAAAAAGGTCAACGAAACCACGAAGGAGAATACAAATGGGCAGCCTAATGGTACCCATAGAAAGACTGTGGGCGTGCTGGAACCAAGTCATGCAAATTTGAAATCCAAAGACTTCTCCGACAAAATCCAAATTCAGCTGTCAAATGATGGCTATGAGGTTGAGTCAATGGCCCACATCCCTGAGAATCCCAGAGATATCGTGTATATTTCACTCCTGGAAATCGAGGAGCCATTGCTGGACAACCTATCCGAGATTGACTATTACCGTATGAAGAACGTGCTCTTGGGTTGTAAGCGTCTTCTCTGGCTTACTGCTGGCGACGAGCCATCATTTGGGGTTGTGGACGGCCTGATCAACGCACTGAATGTCGAGACCGGCACTCACAAATTCCAAGTCCTACACCTCACGCATCAAGGCCTGGAACATGGACCGAGCCTCACTTCACGGATTCTTCACTCTTCGAGTATCGCCACTGAAAACATGTTCAAAGAAAGTGATGGAATGCTGCAAGTTCCTCGTCTATACCGGAGTCTTGTCGAAAATCAACACGTCCGAGATCATTATTTCGATTCTGTCCGCCAAATCACACTCGACAACAATGATGTACCTTTCCGTCTTGCCATCGGCAAGACCAGTATGCTAGACACACTTCACTACGTCCGGGATGAAACACTCCATCATTCAAGTCTCGGTGACAACGAAATCGAAATTGAAGTCAAAGTGAGTGGCTTCAACTTTCGTGATATCATGACATGCATGGATCTGATCAGTTCTGATGGACTTGGTGTCGAGGCAAGCGGTATTGTTTCCAGGACTGGCAAAACGCGGCCAGTCGGTTCAAATCTGGTGACCGTGTGGTAGCGCTGTCGTCAGGCAAAACTCACTCCACAAAGACTCGGACTGATTATCGTGTGACGACAAGACTACCAGATTCAATGTCCTATGAAGAAGCAGCAGCATCTGCGACAGTCCATACTACAGCAAACTTTGCACTAGCAAAATTGGCCAGACTCCGCAAAGGACAGTCAATCCTCATTCATGCTGCATCTGGAGGCGTTGGACAAGCGGCGATCCAATGGGCCCATCGTTTTGGTCTAATCATTTACGCCACTGTTGGTACTGATGACAAGCGACACTTTGTCACGGAGAATTATGGCATTCTGACGAACATGTCTTCAGCTCCCGAGATTCCAGTTTTGGCTGGCGTCAATCGTATCGCAACGGTCATGGGGTGGATTGCGTTCTCAACTCTCTCAGGAGTGAACTTCTCCGACTTTCTTGGTCTTGCTTGGCCCCGTTTGGGACATTTATCGAGGTGGAACACGAGACATCACGGACAATATGCGTCTCGACATGAGCCCTTCAGCAGAGGCACCACCTTTTTTCTTCCTTTGATATTTCAACATATATTCAAGGAACCCGGTAGCGCTAGGTGAAGCTCTTGAGGGAAGCATTTAATCTCCTTGGTAAAGGATCTCTCCAAGCTCCATCAAGCCACGCTTACAGTCTATCCTACCGGTCAAGCAGAAGCCGCGCTCCGTAACTGATATTCAACAAGGAAGACACCGAGGCAAGCTCGTTCTTTCTTTCAATGATGAGAACAAGGTCAATGCTCCCGTTCTATTCGAGTCAAAGGATGCTCTGGAAGCTTGACCCCAATGCCACATACCTCTTGATCGGAGGATTGGGTGGTCTTGGTCGTAGCCTGGCACAAGAATTTGCCAAGTGTGGCGCTCGTCATATTGCTTTTCTTTCTCGATCTGGAGACTCGCGACCGGAGGCGAAACCACAGTGCAAGAACTAGAGAACCTTGGAGTTCATGTCAAGGTCTTGAAGGCTGACATTGGGGATAAAGAATCGTTTCTTGCTGCCATGGGAGCAATCTTCAGACTTTCCACCGATCAAAGGTGTTGGCCAGATGGCCATCGTCCTCCGCGACGGGCCCTTTGAAACCATGCGTATTCGATTGGGTCGTTCCCATGTGACCGATGAGTATCTGGTGTACACGAAATCTACATGAGTATTTCGATACCCGGCGACCGCTCGACTTTATGATATTCTGTTCATCCATCTCTGGCGTGAATGGTCAGGTAAGACACAGAACTGAGCTGGGAAATACCTACCAAGACGCTCTGGCTACACCGACGATCCAAAGGACTCAAAGCTGTATCTGTAAATCTTGGTCGCATGCTCGACGTTGGTATTCTCAACGAGATGGGTGCTCACAGCTACAAGCAGTACGAACCTTGTATCGGCATTGACGAAAGAGCTTTCCACGCCCTGATGAAGAGTATCAATCAATGGACAACAGGGGATTCGCCCGGGTGGAAGAAATTCCCGCCAAATTTCTACTGGCTATGGAACCGCTGACCTGATTGCTGAACATGGACTCCCTCAACCGCCCTGGATGTCAGACGAAATACGCTTCGGTCCTCTTGCCGTGATGAGATCATCTAGCAGCGCGGATAAGAACGCCACAGGTACGAATATATTCCTATCATTTGCGCCTTTCTGTTTGGCGCTGTCTCAAGGGATATCGCCACAGCTGGAAATATCGTCGAAACTGCATTGATAAAAAAGTTAGGCGACATTCTGCACGTCATACCTACTGCTGAATTGAGTCTAGCCGACCTCTTTACAACTTACGGGGTCGATTCCTTGTCGCTCTTGAAGTCCAGGAACTGGATAAAGCAAGAGATCAAAGCAAGCGTGGGACTACTGGATATTCTCGCAGCTACACCAATGTGCGAATTTGCTTCAACCATTGCACAAAAGAGCAAGTTCATGGTTGACTAGAATGAAAGACCGGCGCTTTTCTTGCATTCATGAGAAACTAGGACAAAGAACAACACCTCAATCAATACTCTATGTGATGGTTTAGGACTTTAATGAATATATTACGTGATATAGAAAAAGCCATTTACCATCAATGTGTCCTAAAGTCGTATGGCATTACATACAAAGGGTCATGCTACGAGCTTTAAAGGCTGGCGGTCTTTGATGTATTCTCTTCGAATCCATAGACAGAGATTTTGTTTCAAAGATCATCGGCAGAGGGTCAACAAAGGACAAGTCGGGCTGTAGAGCGTGTCGACCGCATATGAGGGGAGTGGTAAGACTTTTTCATTCGATAAGCCTCGTTGCTGAGAAGTTTGCATGCTTAGTGCGATCTTTGCCTGATCATCATCAATGACAAAAGGATCAATCAGAAATCTGCGCTGATAATTTGGCGTCGTCCAAAGTGGATATATTAGAGCAGGTCCGGAGGTCCATTTTCAGGCTGCGGGTCGTTGGCACTTTGGAAGCGATAACAAGGATGAAGAAACTTGATGAAGCCAGCGTGAGGTCTTGTTGCTTGCCAGTAGGTGAGGACGGTTGGGGATATCGCATTGGCGAAACGCCCGGTAAGCTTGTAGAATTCGCCACATTGCCACGGCATGCACCATTGCAATACCGGGAGATCT